>JARJDV010009015.1:0-27974 GCA_030264675.1 Anaulacaspis nigra
ACAGAGGCGCTACATCTAGAGTTTATCCATATCTATGCGCGCTATACCTAATAGAAATAATGTGTTTAGCCTATTTCGCCAATAGGTTTCAGCAGCTCTTTGACTTGATTTTAAGACTTTTAACTGTGAAATATCTTTTTACAATTGATGATGAAAATCTATAACGAGCCAGTACGAGGTATTATAACATTACATTAAGCAAAAGTTTAAATTTTTACCGAGCATCAATATGTAGAAGCCAACCGCGGGAAATTATTTTCCGTGGTATGACTTGTTTAAGCCATTTTTTTTAAATTTAAAACCATATTGACACTATGAGGAGAAGATAAAATTAAACGCAACCTGTCTTGTATTGGATCCTTAGAAGACGCAATTCAATTTTAACTTTTAATCCAAACTAATTTGAAAATAAAAGAGCACAATTCAATTTTAAATCTTAACTGTAACTTAAATTGAGAATATAATACTAACATCAAATTTTCTGCAGCAGTGACTCTCCGCGGCATAGCAGTATATATGCCTGAGTGTCCCAATCCCTGGAAGTGGCAGGTAAACTAATTACTACAACTACAAAACGAAAATCTAGCTTAATGTTAGAATCTGTGGCTTAATGTTAGAATCTGTGGCAGTCTCCCAAAAACCAAATCGAGTAAAGATTTCAATTCTTTGAACTCGAAGCCTGGAAAGGCACAGTTTAATTTTGTTCGGGCCTGAACGTTTTAAGATTGTTTGCGAACTGCTCACCGCAAGATCCGCTCCCCGGCAAGTCGACAATCTTGCGTAGTATCTGCTCTGTGACTGCCACCCCATTCCTGATTTTCGTCAACAACATACCTGTGATTTGTGACGCCATTTACAACCTCTCAACGTTACCACCAATTAGTGAAGGGACATTGTACCAAGTAGACGACTTATAGGATTGACTGGTGTACCTCCGGGTTTATATATTGGGTCGAATTATACAATTTACTTGTTTCTTTTAATTTTTTTGAAAAATCAAACTTAAACCTTAAGTGGCTAGGATCTGAACCCAGAAAGCCCCGCGTAAGAACTGGACGCTCTATCACTGCACCACTAAGCACATCGTCGCTCGAGCACCATAACTGAGGCTTAAATTTATTTTCTATGTACCAATATGATACTTGGAAAAACATTACATCTTCTTGGCAGGGATATGTACGTTTCGACCAACGTCGCTAACTGTGGTATAGCCACCACGTTAAAATGGAGACTTTCAATGTATTAAACTTTGAATGTATTGAAAGTCTCCATTTTGCAATCATTTTTTGAATAGTCATAGTAGTTCTGTAGAATAAATAGGAATTTCTTAAATTACCATAAACACTAAAAGTTCTACATAGTTGACAAGAAAGAAGTGAAATCCATGTTATGTATAAGGGCTTTAATTGTTTTTATAGGAATAGAACATAAATGTGAGATTAAAGTAAAATAAAACTGCCTTTATATATTTGCTAAACTCTAATTGTTCATCTCATTCATTCTTGTGCTACAACAGTTGTGTTTATCTTTATCAGTTATAAAATATATATATGTAACAATTTCAGTCAAATTAATTAAGTATGGAATGAATATCAAGATGCAGAAAACAAATAAAGACTTTATAAAAATGTACAGTAAATGGTTTTGTGCTCGCTTTATGATGAAATGTATTTTCCTAAAAACTAATGATATGCTGAGTACAATATTAACTTAGTAAAATTAAGTCAAAGTAACTTGGTGGAATGCTATTCACAAGAAAAACATACTATCAATAAATTAGTACCTAGCATGTTATGATAATAACAAATATTTTAGTTACAATAATGACAATACATGGTATAATTATAAATCAGAAATTATATCATTTTCGTTTTATCAGTTTAAACGTACATTTGTACATTCTACCGAGACCACACAATACAATATAAAAATAATATGGTAATTAGGTAAATTGTTAATAAGTATTTTCTTCCAATAATTACTGTATTCCATCAGTTACGCTCCTTATTATTTCGTCAAAATATCCGCTTCCTTTGGAATCAAATACTCCTTGAATGTATAATATGTAGGCACAAAGTACGCACATAACTTTCACACACCGTATATTTTTCTATTTTCTTTTCGGGAATTTACATTATTAGCACTGGGTAGAACAATTTTAATGTTGTCCATAATTTATTCAGGTTACAACGTGGCAGTAGTAATAAGATGCGCTTAAAGGAAATAGCAATCTGGCAGTTATTGTCTGCGATAGCGCGCGAGCGAAAATCTTTTTAGAATCAGTTGGTGTAGTGATCGAATGAACCCAGGTATTCTAAAGCTGCGCGATAACAAAACTGATATTGATCCTAAAATTAGAAAAATATTAATGATATTTATGTAGACAAACAAAATATACTATACATACTTCAGTTTGTACCATTGCTGGGCGCTGAGTTCTTAATATTCTTGCAGTTTGAAATACATCAACGACGGCTTCGTATTGCATTCGTTCCAATACTATACTTAATGTTATAAAAACACCAGTCCTCCCAACTCCGGCACTATAAACAAATATTCAGCGTATACCACATTTCAAACATAGGCAGCATATATAAATTATTTACCTGCAATGAACAGTAATCGGCCCATCTTGTCCAAATTGTTCCTTTGTTTTATGAACTTGTCCGATGAAATCAATAAATCCATCACCAGATTTTGGTACTCCTTGTTCTGGCCAATCAGTAAATTGGAATTGTCGGACAGTACGAGATGACCCATCTCTTGCATCAGTTACTTTGAACTCTCTAAGTATGTATTGCGGCATATTATACTCTGCAATTGGATCCACTACAAAACATTGGTATCGCACAGAGCGATCACTTGGCCAATATTGATGACATTTTTCCTATAAAATTTATAAGACATAATTCAATGCAAATGCTCACATTTGGTAAAATTACCCTTCCCATTTCTTTTAACTTCGTAAGCATAACAATAATTGTCGAATTATGCTCCCAAATCATTCGCCATAAATCATCTGCAGTATCAGGGAGGGGTCCCTGAGTAGCGATGTAGGCTTTACGATAACGATACCCGTCCACAAAGCTGGCATTAATGTAATCAGATCCTTCAATATTACGCATTGGTGTAAGGCAAACTCTCGTACTCTCATATGGAAGGATGTGAACCAAGCGGTTTTTAAGCTTATTAACTGGTAAATTCGCTGTTACAAATCTCGTCGAATCAGTCTTTATATTGCTTAACTTCTTGAACTCTAATTCCATGCCTGTGATGTTTTCTCCCATTTCCTGTTGCATCAGTTTTTGAATATGTGAATGAAGATTTCTTGCCAAAACTTCAGTACTTCCGCATACAACTGCCTCTAGTAATGCATCATGGATAAACACGTATTGATCCTCTGTTTGCACCATGTAATTACGTTGAGCGCGCAAGCAAGTAACATGACCATAAATATCAATAGACTTTTCATGTCGCATTCTTTCTAACATGGAGTCAATAACAATAAAGCATCCTGTTCGTCCTACGCCAGCAGAACAATGCACAACTAATGGACCAACATCAGGTGGATTCATTGTGCGCACGCGACGCAGGAATTGCAAGAATGGTGCAGGATGATCAGGCACACCATGATCTGGCCACGCAGTAAATTGTAGCTGTTTAATTTCCCGCCGTTCACAATTACCCTGCCGACACACTTGAAAAGTGCGAATGCAGTACGTTGCAAGTTCTTGAACATCTGTTATTGCAACGGTCATATTGCCATATGTATCCGATCCGCGACTAGGCCAATATTGATCACATTTAATTCGTGTACGTTCTTCCAGCTTAGTCATCATCACTATAGTTGCAGTTCGTAATTCCCAGCACATTCTCCAGAAGTCTGCGAACGTCTCCTGTAAAGGTCCTTGCGTAGCAACATACGCATTGTGCTTCCTATATCCGTCACAATAATTAGCATTAATGTAATCGCTTCCAAGTATCCCTTCTTCAGGTTGCAGGATTACTCTGCTATGGTCATATGCTATAACATTCGCATAACGATTCTTTGGTTTATTCACTTCCATATTACTGTGATCCCATGTAAATTGTTGACCAGGCTCAATACTCTCGTATTCCTGAGAGAATTTCATGTTATCGTTGGCTTTAAGCCGCTCAATGTGGTTGGCAAGTTCAGAAACTGGAATAGGCGGATGCGATATCATTCCAGGAGTTTGGAAATTTAATCGTCGCATTTCGACTGGGTCACTAGGCGCAGAACTGCTATTGAGATCGGCTGCTATTAGCGGTCTGGTGACGGCGGCTTGGTCAGGCGTCTTACACGGCTGGCTGCGTTTCTTCATGATGAATACGAATACAAGTATGCAGCAAAGTAGCAATGCTGCAATTATTGGACCTACCACCCAGAAGACGCCAGCTTCTTTATGTTTGGAACTAACTTTAACGTCATTGTCCGTTGGAACATTAGGATTAGGTCTAAGTGGCGGATCGCCAGGCGGTACTTCACGCATATCGAGCGCCAAAAATTCGGAAAATGGGCTGCTAGTATACAAATGTTTTTGCGGTGTGTCAACAACAGCGCGAACAAAAATTTTATATCTTTTTAGACGCTCCAATTTTCTATTTATAAATCCACCATATTCTTCACCAGTTCCTAGATGGAACGTATACGGAATATTTCGTTGTGGAAATTTCGCAGCAATATACGGCGCATTCGGATTATCAGCTTTCTGCCCTTTATTTGCAATCATTTCGTCGGTTAAAAATTGGTCAGGATGTTTATGAATTGTCATTTTATCTTCTGGAACAACAATTAAATAATAATGACTAATTGGTCCGTATTCTTCCGACGCTTGCGGTAAAATAACTTGAATTTCCTCGCCATTAACGACGCCGTAAAAATCTGGTTGAACCATTGGTTGTGGTGCAGCCATCTGAGTTGTTACCGTAATTTTCGTTGGTGGACGGTAAGTGTAATCGCTTGGAATTGCACTCACGTTTACATTGTAAGTCGTAAATGGAGACAATTCATTGATGGTATATGTACGTTCCGACGCCTTCAATGTGTGTTCGACGCGCGGAATGTTTTGAGTTTGTGTAATACCTTGAGAATCAACGAATTCTTTCACGGCGTCGAAGGAGATTTTGTAAGCCACAGGATTCAATCGAATTGGCGGTGAGAACGATAAGGTCATAGAATGCGTTGTTACATCATGAGCTTTGAGATTCAGTGGCACATCTTCGGGTTTTACTTTAACAGTCACCTTCTCTGACAGTCTGCCCAAACCGTTTTTCATTCTTGCCGCCACTGCGATGGCATATTGAGCATACTTCTCCAAATTGAACAAATCTGCCGAGTCCGTGAGACCGACCTGTTCATGTTGCCACTCATCGAGATCTTCCACCGCCGTCATTGTATAAAATATTTGGTAACCAATTACTTTTCCCCTTGACGGTACATGTTCCCACCAAACTTCCACGCTCGAGTCTGAAGTGGCTACCGCTCGCACAGACATGGGAGCCCTGCCAATATCTCTTTCAGTTTCAACAGAAATTTTTTCGCTATAGGGTCCCGGTCCCTGATTCGTATACGCTTTAATATGAAACACATATTCGGTATTTTCTTCTAAATTTGTGAATACTGCCTTTGTATTAGTTACATTGCGTTCAAAAATATTACTATGATCGGACTTCTTATGAAATTGGATATCGTATTTAGTAATTTGTCCATTGCGATGCTCGCGCGTAGGCGGATCCCATGTAATGCAAATAACGTCGGGGGTTTGAAAATGCGAGCTAATATTCGTTGGTGGTCCCGTCGGTGGACCTTCCGGCGTATGTTTCAGTTTTATTGCTTCCTGCCCAATCCCGATGTGATTCAAACCAGCGACTCGAAATTCATATTCTACTCCTCGTTCTAATTCCGTTATACGATAACTTTGTGCGTGGCTTTTCAGTAGCACTTCCTTGAGCTCTTGATCCTTTACGCCGTAACGCAGTCGATATCCTTGCAGTTCTCCATACGTCTGAGATGGTCTCGACCATTCTAATTCGATCGTTACCGTGGGTTCTTTGTCTATTACCCTAAAATTACGTTGAAGAAAAAACCTAGATGACGAAAATACATTCATGAAGTGTTATCTTACTTTAATGTTAATGCAGGACGATTAGGAACGCCTCCAGGAGTCTTGATCGTAGTGGGAGGACTTCTATCGCCGTCTCCCTTCCTCGTTAGCGCAGCCACCTGAACCGAATATCTAGTGTCCGGTTGAAGTCCAGAAATGTTTAGTTCTAATGTTTGATCACCAAGAACGTCGTATCGCATTGGTTCATTGAGAAGACTTTTACCCTGTAAGTTGCTCAAACATTAAATATCGCAATAATCAATGTCATCCCGCCATGTTACCTCATCTTTAGTCTCTTGCACGTGTATATGATATCCACGAATGACTCCATTGCGATCGTTACTCTTAGGTGGACTCCAGTTGACCATGATCGAAGTCGAGTTTAATGCAATCAGTTTCACGTTTTGTGGATCTCCGGGCACTGTGAATTATAGAACAATTAGATATCGCAACAACAACGACGAAAACATGAAAATGTAAGATGATTTTATCATTGCGCATATGTTCACTTCGCGCTATTTTCATGTTTTTCAGTTCAAGTGGCAATAACGTTTAAAAGTCCTCACTCACATAAATTATAAACTGAAAATTAAAAATGCTGGAGATAAGAAATCAAAGTTTCTGATTTATATTTCACCTAGTATTAAACATTTGAATACCAACACATCAATAAATCGCTGAATAATTACCTCATTCCGTTTGGTATACATTTAAAAGGGTAATTCATATACCTACTGCTCGGTCATAGGCAACTACATATATAAAGTTTAATTGGGGGGTCAGATTAAAATAATTTATCATTAATAGTTTCATTATCCTCTTATACGGCGTGCGTTCAAAATTGAAACAAAAATATTAGCATAGTTGTTCGTACAATGCATGTTTCACCCCAAAAATCGCAGCGATGGTTAGAAAAAATTGGAAAGTTTAAAATTTGATTTGGAAAAGCACAAAAACATCCTCTACGAAAAATCTCTAAACATATTCAAAAAGAATGTCGTCTAAAGGTTGCACACACAGAGTAAATACTCACTTTTAAAAACTGTGGGACCGTGTCAAGGCAAAAAGTGAGAGAAAAAAGAAAAAAATAGTAATGTGAGACTGTTACAATACTATTTAAATCACACATCAAAAATTGCTCGTCAAAAATTCTGCTACAAAAATGCTTGCAGGTGTTGTTGCTCTTGTTTTGCTTCATATCTTCGTTTATGTTATTGAATATTTAAAAAATTCGTCGATATTCGTTTTAAATACTCACACACACATGTAAAAATGCCCGGTTTGCTTTCATAAAAAACATATTTGTTCGTAAAACATTTATAGAGGAAAATGAAAAAGAAAACTTGTAAAAAAGTGGTTAACGTTTCTTCGCAATAGAATTGTTGTTTGTTTTGGATATACTTATCTAAAAATCTTTAATTCTGAAAAAGTGTCAAAATGTCAGTCATGTGGTGATTTTGTATTTTAGGATCAGACTCTCCTCCCACACTGTACAAACTTTCCCTATGAATAATGCTATTATTAACTGATAATATTTTAATCGTTCAATGAATATAAGAATATCATATGAAGCATGTGATAGACGAAACGAAATAAGTATGCGATGAGAACATAAACTATGCACTGCAAATGAAAATGTGATTATTCATGCAAATGTGCGATATTAATAAAGTGAAATGATTGCAAAAAATACGCTGAAAAAACTATAACGAAACCTTTTAATGATTATAAATTATGGCCACAAAATATAATTTGTTATTCAGAGCCGGTATTGGTATTCAAATGTAATATAAAAACATGTTCGATTATTAATGGTGTTAGCGGGAATAATAATCATTATTGTTAGCTTGTTACAATAGATAAATATCGGTTAAGGGTAAATCAAATTGCACACGCACACAATCACACACATAAACGGTGCAAGTGTAGAGTATTCACACAGAGTGATTATATGTAATATATATATATAAATATTTAAAAAATGTGCCATATTCATTTATATATATAGATAGAGAGATAGTGCGCCATGTCATCCTACTGTGAATTGTGCGGCCTAGCGAGGCGTTTGTGATGGACAATAAAAAAGTAGAAGGATGCGATGATGCACGCATTCAATCACGAACCAATATATTTAGCACTACGTCTGCTGCAATAATGCAATGGCAATACAAGAAGAATTATCGAGTACATAATATGATGATAAAGAGTGTGTGCGTTCGCCTTTGAATTCGTGCAATCCTTGCAGGTGGGAGCGTTTTTTAGGAGTCAAAGCATGCGTGGAGTGTTCAATATCTAATTACGAAAACGAACGGTGCTCGTTAAATAAATGACAAGAACGATACGTAAAACTGAATCAAGTAACTCAAATACTCAAACAGAACGAATTATTGATATAGATAAAAAGATCAATTCGAATATATATATAAAAAATAGTTTGAAAAAACGGTGCCGGTCAATTCGTGACTCAAAAAACGGTGCGCCATTGCAATGCATAATCAATTTCTGTGCCAAAGTGATAAAAACCAATAAAGCAATCATTACATGTGAACGTGAGTAGCTAACAATTACAACCAACTAAACAAACGAAAATATCACACATCATATAATATAATATCAAATATTATATATATAAAGAGAGAATAAAATAACGGAAACTAGATAATTTTGCTCTTCCCGTTCAATCAATCATTATCAAATAATGTGCGCAGATCAATTAATTGCATTTGCATTACAGAGATATATAGAAAAATTCAAAAAACAACCTCAGTGGTTCTCTGCTCCTTCAAACGCTTTTGTAGACAGAAGAAAAAATGTTAATTATATTACTAAAGTCACAAGTGACGAGTGAAATATAATGGTTTAAGTATTGCGAAAAATTGCAAAAAGTTGGCTGTAAAAAGGTATTACAAAAATATGTCACATTAGTCTAAAAAAGATTCACAGAGAATCAAAATGCAAAAAATCTCTACGGCAAAGCGTGTTTGCAAAAAGCGCAAAACAGCATCACATCTATGCCAAAATTGAAAACGTCAATGTATAGCGAATTTTCTCTGTGAATCCTTTGGTAAAATTAGTCCTCTTAAATTACACACACTTTTGCATCGGTTCGTACAAAAATCCTCCAGTTGTGCTGCAATGGTAAAAAGTTGGAAAAAATGCACATACCACTGCGGATATGTCAAAAATCTACAGCTACGATCGAAATTAATCCAAAAAGAAAAATAACTAATAGAGATTATTGTCGACCAAATGGAGAAAACTCTTTGGTAAAAAATAAATGTTCAGGTAGACTACAAAAATTTCAAAATGAGAAATGATCCTAGTTACATACTGGGGAGAGTTATATTAGTAAGTTTGATGGGAAGATGCTTGTAAGACCTGTAAATTATTAATACTGCCTGCTGGAAGTGAGTGGAAGCCAAATATAATTAATTACTTAGTTATTAAACCCATTCCTCTATATGTGCATAAAATTTAAACGCGATTTATTTGGCTACCACTCGAATTTATTATTCAAAATGTGCAAAACTTTGTCGAATTTTGCATTACTTTTGAAAACTGTAAGTAATAATATTGGCATCATATTGTTTGTTTCAAAATGAAGAATTAACTGTTAAAATAAAATGTGCATATAAGGAAAACGTACCATCTTCATGCGTGCGAACGGTGATGGGATAAGAAGCAGGTCCATCGCCCACGGAGGTGCCAGCAAGGACCCAGATTCGATACTCGGTCCAGCGTTTGAGCTCATCAAGAATAAAACTAGTTGCGTTCAGTTTGTTGACTGACGCCTCACTATCGGATCGCTCCGCTTCGACAAAATGCAGCTTGTAGTAAATTATTATGCCGCTGCTTCGCTCGCTGGGTGGCTTCCAACTCACTCGGATGGCTGTCGGACTTACCGCTTCCCCGGATACGTTTTGGGGCGGTGAGCCCGGTACTACGGCGGCGTTAGCAATTAACTTAAGCGAAAAGCTCATATATGCCTAACTTTACAATTATTTCAATATTCATAAATATATACACGCCGTGGATATTAATGCTAAGTATGTCGTAATAATCAACGAATAAACAATTAAAATCGAGTAATTCGTACAAACTCAAAACCACTGAGAACTCCCAATCCTTGAGAGGATCCTATTGAAGTGTTTGATAAAACAAGAGTACCACTAGACATTAAACAAACGTGTTCGATCTGTCGCCTTTTCCCTTTTCTCTGACTTGAATGTATGTAGCATATGGAATTGAATCCAAAAATAAGATATTCCTAGTACTGTTTGGTTGTCAGTTGTAATTAATAAATCAAAAAATTATAAATTTGAAATGCAAAAAGATAAATATTACGAGTGCAGTGCTCAGTATTAAACAGATAAATTAATATCCACGTATAATAAAGACAAAATCTATTTGTTACGCATGCAATGCATTTCACAGATACAAACTTATGCAATCACTCCACAGCACGGCACACCACACACCACGCCAGTCTCATTCAAATGATCAGCTCGTACTTGAGCAAATGGGGATCTGCGAAATTATTTCAACTCAAAAACATAATGGAAAACCAAATCAATTTCGCCTCGGCTGTGGGACAGTCCGTGTAAGCGGCGAGCTGCTGCGACCCGGAGCAGCAATGAGATCAAAACTTGAGGGGGAATGAAATTTGGCCCTAGCATTTACGCGCGTCGCTCAAACCTTAAGCCTATCTTTACCCATTTCGCATTATCGCATTGTGCGCGATAATCGCAATCTCGTATTCTTACCATACTGCTTCGTCCGCACATGGATCGCCGGCGTTGTCGCTCCTTCGCCGCGTTGCGACCTCGCCGCCAACCAAACGTCATACACAGTGTTCGGATAAAGTCCTGTTAGCGCGTACGATTCGGTAAGGCTGATGCGCCGATGATGTTTTTCTTTCGCGTACGTATCGTACCAATACAGTTCGTAATTCACAATGTTTTCGCCCGAATGCACCGGCTTATCCCACTGCAAAGTCACAGATGTTTCGCCAAACTCGGTCGCTCGCAAATTCGTCGGCTGGCTGGGTACACCTACGAAAGGAGCAAACACAATCGCCGCAAAATTAGATCAATAAATGCAAACGTTTACCCTGCCTCGGGCATAGTGCGCGAGAATATCAAAGTGATTACAATGCTAGATTAAACTTCTTGGACCGAAATGTTATTGAGAGGTGATAGTTGAATCAAATAGTTTCCGATCATTTGTGCGGTCCCTCTTAAGCGTGAACGTTTAAAGGATGTGCATGCTGTGCAATGCAGGCAATGGCTTGGTTACCAAACTTGCATTTACAGAAGAAAATTTTCGGCAATGAGGGGTTCCGCACACATCGGATGATTGGCTGAGTGAATTTAACTAAAATCGCAAGCTAGCGGCATAACGACGACGTCATTACCTTGTTGCGTTTTAACGTGTACAGGTGGGCTCAGTGGTCCGGGCCCGACAGATGTGAACGCCTGCACCCGAATTGTGTAAATCGTATGCGGCGTTAGGTCACTGATGGTCGTTAGGCGATTGTTGTCCACCGTCTGGGACTTCCACTGTGCCATGGCTAGTCCGGGTGTATCCGTGAAGTACACTTTATAGCCCTGCGGAAATAAAAAGCGCGCGCGCAATTTTAATTTTAATACCGCCAATGTGTGCAAGGCGCTTATCATAACGCTTCACTTACAGTCACTTGGCCGTTTGGTGTTTCCGGCTCGTCCCACTGAACGACCATTGTGCTCGAACTCAATGGCTTTGGCTGAACATTCCTTGGTGCAGTTCCCGGTTCTGTTAATGCACATTTTGTAATGTTACACACGTTCTGACTGTTATCTTTGAATACATGTACGACAACATGTGGCTTTAATACAGTGTTTTGCAAGGGCGTTATTGAATATAAATAAAACACTTACTGGCACCTCCAATAAAGAAGTCAGCTAAATGGAAAGTTTGTTTTAGTAACTGATTTGTGAGTACGCTTAGCGTATATGAGAAAATATAAATAACACTCGCATGCGAATTATTTTATAATTTCCCTACACGTTGTTTGGCTTATGTAGTTGAGTCGTTCGTTCAAGTTTCTATCTCGAACTGCAAGCCCAACTGCGCACAGGTAATTTGAACAAATTCAACTTCAACTTCATGAAATCGATGCAGAAAAGAAAAAGTTGAAAGCAATTTAAACCACTCAACGAAATCACACGACAAACAAACTATTATAATGTCGCTACGAAATGCAACTTCTACGGACGATGGGAAAAAGTGGAGTCGTTGTTATAATGAAACTTACATTAAGCATAAATTCCACAAATATATAACGCAGCAGCGATCGCATGGAAGATAAAATATGAATTTTAAAGCATTCATTGTTAAATAATGATAAGAACTTATTTGAGTTGGTAATTAGAGTAATAATGTTAGAGAATTATATAGCAAAAATAAGATGCACATCAGAGATATGACCACGCTTGATAATAATGTTGTGGTGCGCGGGGCGCAATTGATAAATTACCTGTTTCTCCGGTTGTGACAATCGCGGGGGTGCTCGGAGGTCCCCTGCCGATATTATTGTTCGCGATTACGTACATTTCATATTCCGTGTAGGGGCTGAGGTTGCGCACCGCATAGTACATCGTAATAATGCCGGAAATCTCGCTGTACGCTTGGTTGGCGTATTTCGGTTTGAATTGGATGATATAGTACTGAAGATCGTCAGGACTATCGTAGGACCAAGTCAGTCTAACCGACGTTGCTGTGATCTCGGACACACGCACGTTGGTGGGGGCAGTTGGTAATGCTATTTACACACCAAATTAACAATTAACAATCGGTTTCCGCCAAGCAAACTTGCGACGCGCTGACGGGTTAGTCAACGTAACCACAAGACCCTGCTCGGTCAAAGCTGACTACTTACATTGTACTTTGACTTGGGCAACGGCCTCAATTAGTCCCAATGAACTTGCGGCAATACACGTATAATTTGCCGATTCCTGAATGTCTGTCAGCTCCAACGTATTAAGGCCAACGGGTAGCGCATCTTCAGGGGTCAGTTCCTGCACAGCTCCCTTACGCCATTTGACGTACGGCATTGGTGATCCTACGGCGACGCATGTTAAATTCAAGTCCTCCCCGAGAATCACCTCATTGATGGGTTGGGGCGGCTTAGAAAATTGTGGAGGCACGCGGCGGACTTTAACGTAGACCTGCGAGGATTTCGAATACTCGGTGCCAATGGCGTTTTCAGCGACGCACTCATATTTGCCCTGATCCTTTTCATCGCTGATCTTTATTTGGAAGGAACCTACGAGGAACGACGAACAATTAAATTATGCTTGCGCAGTTTACGACCAAAATAAATTTGATATTTTATCCACCATAGCCGGCGTAAACAGCTTTCGAACCAATCGCTTCATTTATGGCTAATATAAAATAATAAATAGATTGCGTTATTAAAACCCTGGATGGCGGCGACGAGGGATTAGAACAAAAAGATAAAAGTAACTGCTGAGAATGACCCCTTGATGTACAATGGGCGAAATGAAGATAATATTTCGATAAACAAGCAACAGCAACTGCACCGGGAGCCGGCACACATCCATATGAAGTCACAAAAAAAGAAGCAGCCGCGTGTATCCGAAGAGGTTACTTTAGACAGTGCAGCTAATGGTCCCAGGAGGTGCGGATACGTCGGAAGCGCGGGCGGCTGGAGGAAACTTAGATGCACCGGGGGATTCTTACAAACAAGCACTTATGCGACCAGCCAACCTTACCATCCTATTCTCTCACTAGTTTCTTCTTTCATGCAGCGAACGAGTGACTCAATCAGCCAACTGTAATGCCCACTTTCGTGCGAGACCCTCGCCTTTCTCACTATGAGCGCACTGTGCGCAAGAAGTTCTTACAACGCGCCACTACGACGTCCTCCACGCGGAGGAAAAACGGGAATGAAAAGAACGCCAAAGAATGGCGAAAGAAAAAGAAATCAGCGCGCGCAAAATGTAATAACGAAAGTTTTCTATATCGCCGCAACTAAAACTCAAGTCCACTAAATCAGATAGAAAAGAGATAAAAACTTGTTGTTGCTTCAATATCTATAACACTATTTCTTGGTTAACAAATAAAATTACTATTGCGCGTTTAATTGAAGTCTGCGTGTGAAAGAAGAAATCGGAAATTAGCTTCTCCCTATGTACGAGTCGTTAGATGCAGTATCCACGCGAATTTTAATTGTATGAAGATAACGACAACGACCGCCAGCCATTAGCATGGGACAATCGGTGAAAATGTGTTTTTCGCTGGCGCGATGGCAACTTCACCTGCTTAGACAAGTTGCTCGATAAATATACATTGGCTCTGTCTACCAGCAATATTCACATCGCACGCTGCCTCCGACGGTGGAACGAGTGGTAAGCGAGAGGTGAGCAAGCATCCAAGGTGGAATCAATATGCAAGCTGCGCGCATACGCTGGCTGGCTGAGTATTACATACGCTACTGCCAGTACCGACGCCGCCGCCGATATTACACACATCTTACTCATTTGAGGACCGCTTAACCGAGACCATTCCGCCAAGCCATCGCCGCATATAAAATTTATGAAAAGAAAATTTACGAAAACATGTTTTTGCATACATGCCGCATCATTACATTAAGAACGCTTCCATCGAGCTGAAAGCAATATTAGAAGAAAAACGTAATAACGCATAGCAACTAAAATAACTCATTTCATATTCCAGAGTAATTTTTCATCAGTATCTTGTTTGCTTTCCATATCGCTGCGGGCGGATCGGGTCTTGAATAAAAAATAAAACACGTGACATATCTTTACCTTTGCCGATCATGTAACGTGGATTGCTGGAGGCATCGATGGGTAACATGTTGCGCACCCAGTAGATCTTCGGTGGCGGGTTGCCGGTGGCTTGACAGTTGAGTTGGGCGCTGTGTCCGACCTCGACGACTTTGTTCTGCTGCGGCGGCTCCGTGATTTGCGGAAAACCAGGCGGCAATTTGTCGGCTGAAATAGAAACAGCGACGATTAATAACATGCACATTAGCAGACCAATGTCGATATTCAGTTCACTGGAGTGACTCGATTTGCCAGGTCCACTCTATTTGATGCATTTGCATTTTATGGAGATCAAGAAGACGAGCACGCACTCTCGTAATTGAGTGGGCATTAAATAAATACGTGGACACTGCTGATGCATCGACAGGATATGCTGACGTATGTACGCGAATGTAATGGTTAATAACAGTGGACGGACATTTCATCGCGCATAATTAAATCGCATCGATTTGTTGACGCTCATTCATTCGACGGCGCGTCCAGCGAATGTGTGGAGTCCATAGGCACGCATAAATTTCGGGGATATACCTGGATATTTATTTGCGTATGCGAACGTGGGGGTCAAAGCCTCAAGAGCTTTTCCATGTCAGTGGATAATATTTGAGCAATAAGTACTAGTGTACACAGTACGCTATGGCCCCTTCATGATCAATGCATGTGTGTAGCTCTATATTGTTAGTTTTGGATTGGCGTGTCGCAAAGTTATAGCTAGCATTCGGCTTGTTGCTGTTGTTGTTAGTGCCACATTGAGCTGCAGTTTCCTAGAGCATTATCGATTCAACTAAATATTTATAAACACAGTTTGAATAGCGTGTCTATTCACTAACTATAATCTGCGAATTGCTCCAACGCGAACGGAAACCTACAATAATAATAATAATAATAATAATAATAATAATAATAATGTTCACGTACATGTGAAAATTATCTCGTAGGATAAATTTTTGCTGGCGACAGAAAATTAATATCAAGGACAAAAATGAGTGTGCCCACTACGTAATAAAATTACCGGCCTGTGCGTGATGCAATCTAACAAGAACGAAAATAAACAAGACGCAATGTGACAAGACATGATAAATGAGCATAATATCAACGTGGCAGCGGCGGCGGACGACAAATGATAAAAATAAAAGGATGTGTAATATCGTTGTGCTCACCAAGTAAGCACGCTGCGTGGCGACGTATGAAACGCGTTTTAATAAGATTTCATCACCGATGGCGGGCGCACTACGCGTATTACGTCCGTGGCGGTGGCGGCGGCAATGGAGTCGATGAGAGAGCGTTTAGCCTTATTACGCTTCCGTGCGTTGCAATGCCTTGCGTTGCTTTTGCAAACAGCTTGCGCATCTGCCACGTTGGTAAAATGTTAATAAGACACATATTTCATTACATCCACGCACGTAAATAATTAAAGCTTGACGATGAATGAACGTGCAATCACTTCTTTGTTCCGTCAATTATTGACGCGATATTTAACGAGCAAAGCAGAAAATCACTGGTACATGAATTACCACTTCATTAACGCTACTTATTAGAATAAGAACAGCCCGAACTTATTACCGGGGCAAATCGACGAGAAACTCGACGCGCGTACGCGAATATCATTTAAATGTATATTAAAAGTGTTTAATGAGTAAATAATTGGCCAGTAATTGCGTGCCACAATTAAGGATGCGTTTAAAAACGCGTTAAAAGCTGCGAATTTTCCGAGTGGGAGGATACGCGTTCGCGTTCATTGTATGCTTCGTAATTATGCGGATGGAATTAAAGCGCCTTTCATTCCAGAACATTTAATGCTTGCTTTCTTTACCCACTTCTACGCTCAAGTGTCATGTATGTAACGCTGAATAAATGTTTTGTTTTAACATATATTCAAAACATTGCCGTTAATGAGTAGAATGTAAATAAATCCTTAAAAACTTCTTGCTTTTACATCCATAATTTCGAAATTATTATTACATTTTTAAAGCAATTTTGAGCCCGTTCGTGGATCAATAATCAAGCATTAATAGATATAGAAACTCTATTAAGATATTTCTTGTTGCATTGCAATTATCCTAATGGAAATGTAATGAAGAACGACCAGTCTATCATTGCGGCAAAGCAATAGTTTGAGTAATTAGTCAAACTGATTCGTTTGAAGCAATTTAAATGTTGGGTGGGCGGTAAGAGGTTGACTTGACGTTGGGATGCGCAACGCGGAAAATTAATAGTGTACACTTTGTCAAATGTGGGTGGGCCAGTTTCTTGTGCAAATGCGGTGTGTAATAAGTAAGTTTCCCGAAAGGGGAACGTCGTCGTCGTCGTCCTCGTCCTCGGTGCCGGCGAGCGCATCACGTGCATAGTGAATGCCGCGTGGTGTGTTGTCCCGCACTCGGCGGTAAATCGTACGCTTTAATTCACCATCGTCGGTTACAAACGGCCGGCAATTGTAACGCGTATGGCAAAAGAGCACGGCAAGAAGTGCGGCAGTGGTGGTGGTGGCGGCGGCGACGAAGACGACAGTTGCAAGCTGGGATTCTGCTAGTGTCGTGTTGATAGACTATTGTGCTGGCACAATGGGTTTATCACGCTCCATTGTAGCAGCCAGTGTCTCACGTCCTTTGTGCGAAAGCAGCTTGCTAAGTTTCGAGCATTATACGCGTTCGGTGGCTGGTTACCGGTTGCGTTTTCAGAACGAGCTCGCTGCTTCTTCGTAGCCATCCGAGTGGCAGCATCAGCATCAGCGCAGCCACTTTCTTGCCAAAGACGCATGCGACAAAAAGCGCCCACCCACGCGGTTTGGCAATGATACAAATCATCTGTTATTATGAAAGGCGGCAAGCGCGACGAAAAACTGTTTCGCCCCAGCCGAACGAGACGGGCAGGGTGTGAGAGATCGTTTCGCGGCAGCTCAGGACCATTCGATTGACTGCGGCTGACCTTTTTACACTTTATGTCGTTGCGGTTTATTGATGAAAACGTTTAAATAAATTGTCGCTTTTATGACCTTTCGCCTTCGACACAAAAGGAAACGAACGCGCGAAAAAGTCATAACGCATTGCCGCCTTTTTTGCGCCCAGCAATTTATAAACCTCCTCTCTCCTTCCCGTGTTTACGCGTATCTTGTTTACGTCCTGTTGTACACGAGAAGATATACTTTCTTATCACCGCTGAATCTATTTTGCTAGCTATTTTATTACGCGTTCGAATCCGATTTTTACTTCTGGGAATAAGTGATTTCTCAAATCAATTTTCCTTTTCGCGTTTCAGTCCTTGGACGGATGGGGCGGTGGCGCAGCGTCGGCAGCGGCATGTTATATTCTTCCCGACTTGCAGGCAGTGTTGTATCCGTTATTCGCACCCCCACCCTTTCAGTCTGTGTACGTGTGTATTTCATGGATGGCAGCAACCTTTTGCTGCAGTCGCTCCTTCCTCGAATAGTTTGCTGAGCGAAAGAGCGAAACACCGCCTCGCGTATGTGAAGATTGAATAGCAGACAAACATACTGTACGCCGAAAGCTTTAGTACATTTATTATGTGCGCGACAAATTTCCAACTGCAGCGAAACAGCGGCATCCGAACGCAAAGATAACATTCGCTCTCTTGTATTTTAATACGAATCTCTTGTTGCGCCGTAAAATATAAAATCTCCACGCAAATATAAATTGTAGCTGAGTGCTTTGCATACGGCAAATATAGACGTACGCAATTCTGACGTACTCCAATGGTGTTGACTGCGCGAAATATGCAAATATTTAAAAAGCAATCTTTGAATTGCTCGTAACATCCAGTAGTAGTAGTAGTTGTGCTCGTACTGTACTAGGCGCATGATTGTAACAAATTGCATGGGATAAGTAGAAGCGGTGAAGCAAATTTCTCATTCGTCTCTTGCGCGGCGCGGACTAGGAATAGAAATAGAAATATAGATGCGACAGGATACATTTATATAATACCTATATGTAGATGTGTACTGACGGTCCTCGACGTCGCCCTCGTCGGCGTCGTCGTCCTTGCGCACAAATGCACTTTGTCGGCGCACTATGTGCGCACGAATGCCGTACGTATACGCAAAAATACAACTCGCAAAACGTTTACAACGTTTTCCACTACGTTTTTCCGCTAACACGCCGTTATAAACTACATGTTACTTGACAGCACTAGTAAAATAGACGCGCATTTTTCATTCTGCATTATTGCCGCACGTTACAGCTTGCTGGCAGCACGTGAAAGCCTCAGCGCGATGCAAAAATGCGCGCACGCCCCAAATTCGCGAACGAATTCATACCGGTCGGCTGGTTGTTGTTCGCTCCCTGTTAAATTCGCATAAAGAATGCATGTTTGACTTATAAATCTAGTTGAAAATAGCGCGCCGCTTTATCATCAAGTCGATATCGCTGCTGCCAGTGAGAAATGTTTGCACAACATTTCATCCGCATTTTTATTCTGATTTCCGCGCGCGCGGTGCTTCTGTGTGAGGAACGCGCGCCAGCGCGGTATATGCGTTGAATTCTGCAAGCCAAAGGAAAACACACGCACACACGTCGCGTTTGAGGATAAAATGAAATACAAGTGCAATTGCCTCCTGATGTTGCCGTTAATATCCCAAGAGCGAGGGGAATGATTGACCGCTATTGATCGCATCGTATTGAAGTTTATTTCCTACACGCTCGACTCGAAGAAATCCATCTGGAAGACGTGCACACGGACGCCTGATTGTGAATGAATGGCTATAAATTACGATTATCTAAAGTTGCACGTTGTTCAACATTAATTCAACGTTTGTTTCCCCCTTGTGCCACGCCGAATTGGCTCAATAACCCTCTTGTCTGGCCGCGACCAAGGTGAAAAGAAGGCCCAGAGACGCGATTGCTATCGGGAATTTTAAAGACGCTACTGCTTGTAATCATTGCTTGAAAATCCTACTGCATGTTAAAACCCAGTGTAATCCCCACGAATATTATTAGATTTGTGCGCAATTTTTATTGAAAGAGACTCGTCTCAGTTTCTCTTCACTCGTCACGCGGCTTGCGGTGGTGGCGCACAACCTGCTTACGTGCTCGCTGGAGCCTTTCGTAGCTAACTTAATAGACGTTTCGTCTTTAACAACTTTCTTACCATCTTCTTCCAGCGCGCTCGCTGCACAAGACGTAAATTTCCCTGCTTTTTACAGCTGCCCCGGTGATTGGCCAAATTCGCTGTGCACTGCTTAAATATTTATCAAATCCTAAGAGTCTTCACCTGCCGGAATTTGTAAAAAGGCCTAAAATTTTTAAACAGATTCCTCCTTAAGATTTCTTTTCCCGCTTTTAAATTGCCAACGTCGTATGTCCTTTCAATTCGCTTGTGTATTTTTTATAAGACAGACTAAAAAACCTTAAGTACATCGCGTATGATGATAGAACAAAGATGCACCGAACGCGCACTCACTCCGATATGCGGCGGGCCCGCTTCCTCGCCCTCCGACTCCTCATTTCCTGAAAGCTCCGGAAATGACTCATTGATTGATGGCGGATCTACCTATCCTCGACGCCGGAATCGTTCGGTTCAGGTGAAAGCCATGCCTGATACTAATTTGTTTTTAAATGAAAACACGACGGTCGGCTTGTTTTTCTTTTTGGACCGACTACTGCTGCTGCTGCTGCTGTTGGTGCTGTCGTTGTACGGTAATGATGATAGAATAAACAATACGTTCGCAAAGAACATGGAATATTGCGATTCTTTCAATGGAATTGACGCATTATGGTCGGGCGATGACAAGACAATCAAAACGCTCCTTCTTGCTACATTCACTAATGAGGCAATTTAAGTATAATGCTCGTTATCGCGGGCGCGCGCAATGTGCAAGTGGGTGGAAATTTATTAGGTTACAATAAAAAAATGTATAAAGGGAGGAGAAGAGAGCGACAACGCCCGAGAGCGAAATGAGTGGCGGTAGCCGCGTTTTGCGTTCTGCGGTTGCACAATGCGAGAAACTTGAGTAACACGAGGCAGTACGCGCCTCTTCTTCGTCTGCTATTATGTTTTAGGACAGCTGTCAGTGTCAGTGGGCAAAAAGAAGTTAACAAATCTTTTCTGACATTCGTATGCGGCAGCATGCGCCTACGCCGCGGTGGTGGCTGCGGCCGTATCAGAAAAGTTTTTTGCCTCGTGCAAAAACACGCGCGCGCCTAGCGATGATGTTGAGGTGAAATCACAAAAACATAAAGACTAACATTCATAACAATTTTTCCGCAGCGCATAAATAATAAGAAACAACGACGCCCCGTGTTTACCTTTGCGTTTAGATTTCTTATGGCATTTTCGTTTCGGCATGAAATTCATGAGCATTTTCCATTACGCCGACCGGATTATACGCTAAAAACAATTTGATTTCCACTCGCCGTGTTTTTCTGTCTGCGCGCGCGTTTTTTTTCCATTGTGTTTGAGTTACGCGTATTGTTTGAATATAAATAACTTTTTTAATATCGGATAAAAGTCCATAGACAATTTAAAAACAGCCGAAACGGATAATTGTTTTATATCAAAATAATATTTGTCCTGCAGTGAATTGAATTAGTTTTAGTGCAAAGCATTTTTTCCGGCGTCGCTCACCGCTAACGAATTTTCGAGTTGTACACGGCTGAGTAAAATATAAATTATGCGTCGGCAAACGAAATGGCAATTATTTTACATTAGAGTGAGGCGTCCCCGTCGCCGCCGTTCGCACTGTGGCGGTGGTACAATGCAATGCCGAAAACATTGCGTAGTGGCGGCAGTGGGTGGGATAGCTAAACAACTGGGGGTAGGCAGCAGTGGCGGCGGCGGCAACATTTGAGCGAAATCCAGTGGAGATTTATCGCATGAAATAACTTCAAATTGTACCTTGTTGGCTGCCTGCCTGGACGACTGGCTCGTTGCGCACACAAACGTTTCGCGGTACGGATGGACGTTCGTCGCTTATAAATGTCGAAACATATTTTCAAATCAATTCGCTGCGTTTTGTTGTACACATACGCACGACCCGAACCGCACTGACACTTGATTGTTAATTTCATTACCTATTTCTATATTACACTACGACCGCAATGGGGATGCTGGCGGTAGCGCTTCTTTCGTCCAAGTCCGCCCTCCCCGCATTTTGTGTGCGGGCGACACAAAACACACACGAAGACAGTGCGGCGGCTTGAGCATGCGAGCCATGAAATAATTAAAATTGATTAAGCATGCTGCCCGAAAAGCCAACACCGCGCGTACCGCACAGCGTTCGCGTGCATAATGGAGGAGCAATTTAAAGATAAAATGGAAAAACGCTTGTTGCGAACGGCCGTGAAGCAACACGCGCACAACCAGACAACAAAAGAAGCCAACGGCTGCCTGCCAAGACGGAAGGTGAGCGCGAAAGGTAATTAATTAGCACGCGTGCAGTCTCGTATCGACCACGCGCGATCTTAATGTTTGTCCTATCAACAATCTGCTGCCTGTCTCATTGTACTTAACCAGAAGCAAGACAACGTAAAAAACGTATTCCAATATTGAAATAATTGTTAAATAATTTTTTCCGTTAATCATCATCCGCCCGAGAGGCGGCATCATTAAAAAATCATTTAATACTGTTGGCAATTTATCAATAGTGTCAATTATTCTCCAATGTAATTAATCAATACGCGTAAAAATTGAATTTCAATTAAATATCCGTGCAGCAACTTTGTGCGCACATTTTGTGTATTAAATAGCACTGTGTGTCCAATTTTATTATGTTTTTATAACATCAAAAACTGGATATTTACAGTGAGCGGCTGGTGGCTGGCGGCAGCGTTAAACTTTTACGAGCATTTGCTGAAATAAGTACAACAGTTATTTGGGCAAATAAAATTGATGTGCTATGCAAATATACAACATGGCTGCACGCGAACGCGGTCTCTCCACCAACAACAATGTGTTAACATTGTTCGCCTGAAAGAAATCACAATTACCATCAAACGTATGCAAGTACCTGTATCAATTGAAAATTTACATACGTACGTGAACTCAATTATTCATTATTAATACACAAATAAATATTTATAAACAAGTCATTTGCAGCAAAATATGAATGTCCAAATGGACGTTTCAGTTTAAAAACAAGAGGACGCGAATGAAAATATGAACCCGAAGCGAAATGTAATGATTCTGTTTGCTAAAAATAAATTCATGGAAATGCAAATGGAGTTTTATTATTAACAATGCGATCGCAATAGCGATTTGTATGTGTCGTATGCACTGCAATTATTTGAGTGCAACAAACGGCATTGATTAAGCCCTCCTGATAGCCCAGCAGGCTGCTGCTGCTGCAGGCTCTGTCTCGTTCGTTGGTATAGTTTATCATTTGTTTGCGCTTCTGATTCGAATGAAAATTGGTGCATTTACAATTCACGAAATTGAATGCGTCGCATCGTTGCGCACTTGCGAGTGGTGGTGCATTACACTCTTTGCCGCCGCCACATCTTGGTGCCGGAAGTGCAACGCGGGCGGGAAGAATCCGGCGGAATGGGAAAGACAATTCCGCGCAGTGTTTGCGGATGGCGGCGCCGTACAAACGTGCAATCGTCGCGATTGCCGTAATGGTTTTCGTTGCAATTTCGCGCGAATGCTGCACACCTATTGAATAATACCTACGTGTTTCGTAACGATATTACTAGCGCATTACGTTTAATTCGCATGAATACGAAATGGCTTTTTCGATGTTACTTGCATGCTTTTCTATTCGTACAAAATACGTTCCGAAATGTAATATTTCATTATCTATACTTATCATGAATAATCGTGATCATCATCATCAATATGAATGATCAAAGTACTCATGGGGAAAGCAAAATCGTTTCAAGTGCATTTCTGATTTTCCGCTGCGTTTAATGCTATTAAAACCCATCCGGAACGCGCAAGTACAACTAATTAACTATAATCAGTGCAATTGGCTTTTATGCAGCACATCGCGATTGAGGCGCGCATATTCGACGAATATTTCGCCATTGACGGCAAAGGCTTCTCGCGAAACGATGTGAAAATGAACTTTTCCCCAATCGACGATGCGAGCGTTAAGGAGCGACTGCGAAAGACAAGCGCTGAACGCGTGCAATGCTGATTGCTGGTGGGTCTCGAGTTATATCGTCAGAATTCGGTTTATCGCAATTACTCTAATGGACTACCTGAAACTCCTGCAATACAGATGCACACATACACTCCAGCGGTGGCAGGGAAGACAAACACGAGGGCCGTGCGAAACGAACGCATCGAAATGGGCGGCAAGGGGCCTGCCAACGCCGCCACCGTCTGCTTTATATGCGCGCAATGCAATTTACCTAAGACGTTCGCTTGCTCGGCGATAAGGTCACTGCCATAAACACGCGCGGAAATATGCACGAAGTACGTCAACGTGCGAAGAGGTGCTGGTCCTTCCTGCAACACTCGGTGGCGGCAGGGTAGCAATGGCAATGTTACATGAAGAATTTACTTCATTTATACATGAAACTGCCAGGCTTATTTTACGTGACCTGATAGACTAATGCTTTCCCGTATTCTGCCACGTTTACTTACGGCATGAAGAAGAAGGAAGAAGATCAACGTCCCGAAGTATTGAGAAAAATGTTATAGAGAGCAAGCCGGTATCTGTACCGTTATTAAGCTGATGGTGTAAATATGCTTTCATTCCAAGTTATACAAGCAGAAAAATACAAGAATTTATACAATTTCTACACGATGTAAACAAGCTTTAATAAAAGTCAAGTCGACTCAGCTAAATAAATTGTCACATTCTCTTCATTATCAATTTCTAGTCTAATTATTCGCGTTACGTTACGTTTTCATATTTTAATTTCGAGGAATTTAAATACCTAAGATTATTATTACTGCTGCTTTCGACACAAACATTTTTAATCTTTGTATTAAAATAATGCCCGTTCTGCGTTGTTAGCTGACGCATAAATATTAAGAAAATTTTCATTTAGAATGCTAAAACGCGGAGAAAATGGAAGTCGCTTATGAAAGAAAGCGCGTTTCATCCTCTTCAATTCGGAATTAGCCTCGATTTAGCGATTCAGACGCTGGGAAAAGTAAGTCATCTATTTAAGTGTATGCGATTCATTTCGTCTCGGCGAATTGCAATCTCTTTTTCGCGCGCATCGCAAGAAATTCTTTGCAAGTAATTAGTATTTTTTGTCCGCGCCGCTTTTGTTGTGCTGTTTTGCCTCTTAGTTGTGCTCGGGAGGCCTCTTAATTAATCGAAGCGCAATAAGGAAGTATGGTATGGAATTGTACGAACACGCTTCGAGCAGTCGCTGCGATTCGCATGAAAGCCAGCCGAACGAGTGAAACAAGTGCGAGAGTAATGAGCAGCATGGAAATCAAAAAGCCTACAAATAAAACACAAGACTCGCCAAACGCGCGCATTTAGCAATTTGGGAATTTGGCGTTTTGCGATTCGGAAATGCGAAGCATCCCTCGCTCAACGTCGAAGCGCGCGCGCTGCGCTCCAGATACTTCTTTTTCGGACTTATTTTGAACAGCAGCCTGCTTTTTTTATGGGCTCGCTAAATGAGAGAGAGTAGCACGCGTTCGAATTCGACGAAAAAGTGTATTGAATGCACAACATGATTGCGCCTAAAACGCCCTTTAATATCACGATGCTGATTAATGGTCCAACGCGGCAGTAGCAGCAGCAGCATCAGTCGTCGCATGAGGTGCGCGCTTCCCATTGAATGCTTTGTCTGCGCCTTCAATGCGCGCGCTTCCGGCCTTCTTGGCGGCATGGGGGGCGGCTAAAAACGACGGAGATGACTCGCACGATTGTTTTCGTGAATACAGATAGATAAATGACTAGTATTCTGGCGTGCTGCTGGCTCCTCTGGGAGCGGCACAAACATAAGCCGAATACCGAATCTTAATTGCCGAGCTTATCGAACGAGAATAATTAAATCACTAATGAAGCGCGCGCAAGCCAGTTTTACTCATTTGGCTCATCGTCAGCATCGTTGCCGGCTGGCTTTTTTGTCGCCGCCTGGAATTACATATTCAGGAGATATTCTGACCCAGTCACTAACGCACCGTTAGGAGATGAACGCCGCCCCTCATCTGCACACCGTGCGCGGAGGAAATGATGCTATTCCCAGCGAAAGTTGTGATCAGGCGAAAATTTGTTTTCATCCATCGATCTTCCCTCGCATCCGATCCTCATTTTTTATGCACTGCCAATGAATTATTATGCGAGCGTCGGGCGCTGGCATTAGCTGGCGGAACGTATTACGCTTATGAGTGAGTATGCGAGAAGCATCTTGCAGCGATCGACGCTGCGATATTAGTTTCGCTTCGCGTTCATCCGCCAATAGCCGCCGCCCCCCGCGGCTCACCGTGCTCCTCTGCAAATATCGATGTCTGGGATGGTATGCTGTCTAACGCCCAATACGCCAGTAAAACGCGAGTAGCAATAACGGTGCGCCGAGAGTTTGCTTTTTTCTCGTTTTCGGTCGGGCCCTTTAAGCGCCTTAAAGTACAATATATCCGCCGATCATACATAAATCATTATTAATCGTAATTGAAGGGAAAAGGTAAAGTTTACCTAGCTTATTATCCGTACTGAATAATTTCTTTAGCTGGTAATTTATGAGCCGCCCTCAGCGCGCGCCGTTATTCATATAAGTTTCCAAGTGTTATCGTGATAAATTGCATGGCGCACGACTTGTGTCTCTGTATGCTTTACTCTTCACCAATTTCATCCTTACGTTCACGAAACTCAGTCCACCACGCTCCACTCCAATCTCCTAATCATATCTATCTGATACATTAGTATTGAAATTACAAAATTACCGAGACAAAATAATTAATACCAACCACTACTTCACTCGTACTATCAAATGATCTATCAAGACGCGAACGAAAATAAATTCTCACAATCTATTGTTGTGCATAACGTGCACGAAATAAAAGTTTTGCTTTTGCCGAAGAGGTGCAATTTATAAATCCATCCAAAAGTTTCGGGCGTACACAGACTTTTCACGAAATGCAGTTGAAGTAAAAGATAAATTCGTTCAGTTTATTTGCCCGCAGTACATTCACATGAGTTGGGCGAGGAGGAAGATATACGCACTGCTGATCTCCGCGCAGCGTTTAACCAGGCAGGTGAATCCTGCGTTCAGCGTTTGTAACGTATAACCTTTACTTTTCCTGCTGCGTGCAATGACCACTTACTTTCCAGACGAAATAAGTGCACTAAAAAAGCACTAAAGCCATCTGGCTAAAGTTTGCCGCGTCCCATCGATAAAATTCTAATTTACATTTTCAAAAACCGATGACGAAATATCGAGGACCGCTTATGCGTTGACTTGATAACACCCGCCCGCAAACTTTTTTTAAAACGTATACATAACGCAAGTAGTTCACTGATTTATACTTTTCAACGCAACGCGCACGCCACTTTACGAGCGCATTCTGAAGCTCGAGCAAGGCAGGCAAGTAAGTAATAAAAGTACCGCAAAAAGATTTGCCTCCTTTTATTTCGCGCTCAGTTTCGGTGCCTCGCCGCTCCTTTTGCTGCCCACCTTAGCGTAGCAATTCCATAACACACAAACGCGCACGCCGGCGGCGGCAGCAGATAGGTAAAGTTCGATTCAAGTCAATGTTGCCATTCACCGGCCAGCCGCCGAGGCAAAGGCGCGCCGAACGAACGAATGAACAAGAAAGAGAGAGATTTTAAATGGACCTCGAAAGCAAAAGGTCTTAAATCAAATTGGCAAGCGAATTGAACAAAGCTTCGGGCCGGAACTTGGTTCTCCCTTTCAGCGAAGCGAGCGCAGGACTTACTTCGTTTATACGCTCGGTTGGTCCGCCGAACGCGCATGAATAAAACACGGAAAAAGTACGCTCGCAAAACTTGCAGGACCAAAAACACTCGTCCGATCGTAGGTATTAAGTTACGCCGCCCGCAACAGTTTGCAATTGCAAGTGCGCCACGAAACGCTTATTAAATGCGAAAATATCGCACAGTCGGTGATTACAATAATTTTATCATTAC
>JARJDV010009023.1:0-17102 GCA_030264675.1 Anaulacaspis nigra
TGAATTTTCAAATTAATAGTTTCAACTCTAGTACTAAATTTTAACCAAAATAGCCGCGTGATTAACGGGCTAACGGAATAAACAAAACTAGTTAGTAATTAAGCACGATAATAAAACGAATGAGGTACATACTATCGTTCGAAGCCTCCTCGAAAGCTAAATTAATTAGTGAAGAAAAATGAGTCATCTATACGTGATAATTGCCCGGTTTGTACTTCTACAATTGTTGCGTTGTACACACGCGTGTGTGCCATGCGAGGAAAATCGAGAAATAAAAATGTCATTGCAGCACTGCACCGGCGGCAATGAGGCAATTTCGAAGAGAGTGAATAAGAGGTGACACATCCGAATGAGCATATTGTGCGGCTTAAAAAAGCATTGACTTTATTCAACACCATACGGTTCAGTATATACGATGCATCTCTTCTCGTTTGCTGGGAATTTCTTCGTGTGCTCCGGTGCATTGCGCGATGCTATTTTTAACCCAAACGCGAGAGAGTGGTTTAAGCCCCATATACCTCAGCGCCCGACATCATCGTCGTCGTCGTCGTCTCATGATGACGATGGGGAATTTGTGGAATTCCTGTCGCGCATCAAGGTATTGGCCTATGAAATAAAACGTTTACGTATGCGAGGAAGCCAGGAATGTGCATTATGACTAATTCAGCAAGCCGAGCACTTTTTTTTATTGAGAAACAGATTCCATGCACACTTTTTGCCTCTGAATAATTACTGCCTAATAAAAATTAGATAAAAATACGATTGCATTCCACAGTTTAAAATTATTTTTGGCTGTTTAGTGTTGCGGTGGATTAAGTGAAAAAAACAACAATACGAAAAAGTCGTTAATGTGCTGTTTAAAAGGAAAATCTTGTTCCTAGGGTGGCGGCAGCGTGCATGATGGGAACCGGATGGTGAAAAAACATTCGAGTTAATTATAAACATAGCTTATTTTGTTCACGTAAATTATAGTCTGCCAGAAATTGTTATATTGCTTATAACAAAATAAAAACGCCTTGCCAGACATTGGCAGGCGAAAGCGCTCGTTGATTATGGCGTGCCTATTCTGCAAAATGCAAATTAATTGTGAAACCCCTTAAAGAACGATTAGATAAATTTATTCAAATTAATCGACTCTTTCACCAAATTACATGCATGCACAAGCAATTTTATTTGCCGCACGTACGTTTTAATGACTGTTGTTAGTGCTTGCTTGTGCCTATAAATAATTCTTGGTATCACCTGATATGACAACATTTATGTCATCGTACTTATTTGTTTATCACCGTGCTTCATTAGCGGTGACAAATATGCATGCGCCCCAATTGATAATGAGCACAAGCAACAAAAGGCTTGTGCAAAAGGCGACTGCCTGTTTATCTTCTTCCGCATTGTATGTACTACTTTTTCGACGAATGCGTGCGTCACTATGGAAATTGATAAGCGGAAAATCGAATAAACTCAGCCGCGAAAAAGGAAGGGTGAGATGTTGAATAATTGCAGCCGTTTGGCATACGTCTTTTAACGAGCACAATAAAATAATTCATTAATGAGTCGACGAGGAAACTGTAAACTTGTTTATGCGTTTCGGTGCGAATCGGTCGCGTTCCGAATTAGACGCTCCATTAAGGAAAATTTATGCGCCGGATGAAAATAGACCACTTGTGGAATGCGCGCACTATTCGCATGTGCTGCGCAAACGGCGCGTACGGATTGCATCTCTTATCATACGTACGAATTATTTGCGGGATAGTTGCGCGCAAAGACACAGTTCGGCTAGGCATTTGAAGAAATTCCAATGATGCGCAGCGCTGGCCCGCGTCCAGGACGTCTTCATTAAAGTCACAAACGCTGGCGTGGCGGCGGCGGCGACGACGACGACGTCGGACCAACGGCTGCCGAATCGCGACAGGCGAAGGCAAATCGCAACTTAATAATCGTTGACGGGTGTTGCTCGTGTGCGCAACGAGGGAAAGAAAAAGCAGCAGTATACATGTTTTGCATGCGCATCACGACAGACAGTAAAATGGAAACACGACGCCTGCTTAAACGATGGCAGTAGCCAGCCAGCCAGCCGCACATGAAGAAAAACACGAAATTTATTTACATGCCAACTTGGCGCCGCGCACTTAAAACCGCCACACACATCGGCAATCAAACGGCGTTTATTAGATTCAGCGTGCGCGCAAGAGGGGCGCTTTTTAATAAGCGCCCGCCGCCATTAGTTAGTCCTCAGCTTAAAATTAGCTTCTCTCTTATTGATAATTGCCGATGGCATGCGCCTATTGATTATTACCACACATAAAATCGGCATGTAATCAAACCGCCTGAAATGACTCAGTGGATACTTAAAAATATGCATTGCCAGCCAAGGCAGTGCAGTGATGCGAGGCAAATGCAGCTCTCTAATGAAAGGAAACGCAAGTGGAGAGAAACTCATTGTTACGGACGACGAGTGTGTCATTCGTTGTGTTATTTAAGAAATCGGTGTGTTTCTCGAATTGCTTTTCCGGCTCGCGGGCGCCATCGGAGCGATACGGATGAATGACGAAAGCCATTGTTGTTTGGTGCATGTTGTGCATTGTCGCTTGGAAAAAACGGAACAGGAAATACGGGATATACGCGTGGAGGAAGTTGAGGCAACCGCTCGCCAGTGCGAGAGCTCGTGGCCAATGCGTTTCGTATGAATCAAACGCGATGCGTCATTCAGCATTATGACTTAAGGCAGTTGTAGCAGTGCAGAAGCAGGAGCGAGTCGAGTAAGCAAGTCGGCAATTGAAGCGCGACTCACTCATCCACATCAAACGCGCGAAAAGCTCGCACATTAAATGACGAACGAATGAAGGAACGGACGGATGGGGATTTATTTTCGTTGCACGATGAAGTTATTTAGCGCACCGGCGCGGCATACCGATACGTGTAATTAGCCAAAAGCGCCAAGCTAATTGCGGAGGAATTCGGACCGAAATAGCGCACACGCGTGCAAAATGTACAAGAAATGCATCATGCGATGTTACATCAACGGAAAATGTAATTTGGATGTGTCCAAAAGTAAAAGTCGTTGGATGTTATATAAAATTATGAAATAAAAAAGATTTCTACTTAGTTTCGCTTTCAAGAATTTTGAGTCTCTTTAAACCTCCAAAAAGCCCAAGAAAGCTATTATGATTGGGTTATTCAGCAAGGACAGCAAACGAATCAATTAGATGAATCAAGAAACTTTGCTGAAGGAGTCCATCTTTTTTTTATAAACTTAATTACGAAATGCAATTGGAATGCGCGTAAACTAATAATCGTCGTATTCCCACACGGCCTAGTCATAATTTCCTCGTTTTACAATGAAATAAAACAAATACTTTCACAGTGAATCAGATGTTCTCCCGGCGAGAACACAATTTCCGAATGCGAAATCCCGCAGACCTGAACGAAAAAGAATTGCACATCCTGTGCGTTCGTAAAGTGCATTAATTCATGCCATGAAAAGACTTAGCCAGCCGCATTTCTTCCAACTTAAGCTAGTTATGCGTCAAGAAGAGAAGGCAATCTGTCTGCGCGCCCAACTAGAGAATCCGTGAATCATCATCATCATCATCATCATTCTTTTGCCGAGTGTATATTTTCTTCAAACGTACGTCCGCCACAACATTATCTGATAAAGAGCACGGTGGTGGCTTCGGCGGCGGCAGTCGCATTCATTTGCGTTTTTATTATTTTCAACGCATTCGCGTGTTAAAGACCGACACCGACACATCTGGTGCAGTCGTTCGTTTCATACGTAGCGAATGAAACAATGAAGACGCACGCGGAGCAATTAAATCGAGCTTGCACTTTGCGAACGCGCAAAGGCAGAACGCGTTTCATGAATTAACCATATGCGGCGAACAAAGCGCTGTTGAATGGAACAACAACTACAATACAACTTGCTTAATTTCTACGCGCGCAATTGACGTTTGTTTTTGTTCGCAGCTCATTGTGTTTGGTCGCGCGCGCGTTCATCGTATTAACTAACCGGCAAATAAAGAAATAACTAATTAGTATGCGACGAGTGCGACGACGACGACGACGAGTGAGTCCGCCGACTGCAGATTCACTACACTTTGAACTATCAGTCGTACGCACGCATGACTAACGATGACTTATTGCAATAAATAAATGAGTTAATTAGTCGAAGACACTGCGCGACCTTTTTCCGCCATGTCAACTTGAAAAAAAAAAAGCTCTCGGTTCGACCATTAATGGAGATGTGCGAATAAAAATTCAAATTGATTTTATGCAAAAGCGCTCGTCTATGTTTGAGTGATAATTGAATGAATAAAAAATAATACATAAATTAAAAAACCTTGATCATTGTGTTACGGTTAGAACTAGTCGGTATTGTTTAATTACTAAGCGCAAAGTTGTTGAAAATGAAAATAGAGAAAACCAGTTTTCTTCTACGGTTTTATAATTGCTCGCAGATGCAATCAACTCATGCATGCGCTAGATTTATGCAATTGTAATTAATATTACTGATAATCAATTACAAGAGCGGAATTCGCTGATTGAATAACAATTGACATTTGATATTTTACGATACGGCAACTTTTTCGCTATTAATTTGCATAAGAAAAAGTAATGTTCGCTCACTGTAATTAGTTAATAGGATTATTCATTTAGCGCATACATTTCTTGTAATACATGCGCTTAAAAGTTATATAAGCTACCAACAAATACGATGCGATATATTATTCAAGTGACAAAATGCGCGCACGTACGCTGAGAATTAGGTGTGAAAGTTGTTGATGTGTAATTTATCTTCATTAAAATTCGCCTCCCAACTTTTGAAAATTCTTAACATTTTTACATCGAGTACAGAACAAAAATAAAAATTCCAGTTACATAAACCCGCCGTTGACATACTTGAACGCTACTTTAATAGTTATTTAATGCTCGAATAACTAATAACTATTAGGGGAATACGACTTTAATTGTGATTAATTTGTTCGAGTTCTAATTAATTATCATCATTGTATAATTGTTTTCAGGCGCATTGGGAAATTTTATTGCTACTTATATTGTTTGTGAAATTTACGTGGGTCGCATAGAAATACATGTAAATTCATTCGACTGTTTGCTACTGATTATAAATTAATTAATTAAATGTCAATTAACGATAAATATTTCCGTCTTCTTGAATACCTCTTGAAATAGTCTTGTGAGCCCATTTTTTTCTAGTGCAACAAACGATTAGAAAAGTTGAACGCAAAGATATAATTTGTTTCCGGCATTCTTCAACAATAATAATAATTTCCAATAACGCGAAGGCGTGGTAAAAAGCGTTTCATAAATTATCCTGCAATTATCTTGATGATTTGTTTCACGTCCTGACGTGCAATAACAATGTAAAAATTCCAAAGCAACAATACTAATAATAACATATCATAATCTGCACGATTGAATTACTATTATTACCTGCCACTGACATATTCTCTTTCAATAATTCACACTCGACGAGAGTACGACGCATTTGAAAAAAAAAAGTATTTCAAACCTACCAACAACTCTAACCAACATTGAACAGCTGATGTAATTAATTATGCGGCAATCGCAAAAGAATCAAGGCCGATTCGAAATACATGTAAATGCTGCACAATCAAACAAACAATAGCATTAAATGGCAACATAAAGAGAAGAGAATCGAGTTTGAGAGTTTTATCGCAAAACATTACCATACCAGCATAATGTTGCGCGTTGTATTGCTAAAATTCTTTTCCTCGTTCGTGTCCATTAAACTCGTCATTGACATTGCGTATTCACATTTCAAGTGCACGCGCGTCAGCGATGGGAAACTCCGACAGTGTTCTGTCATCAACGGCCAGAAACATCTGAGTGCGCGCGCATAAATGAAACGACTAAAAATGTTCATGTTAATGACGACCACGACGAAAAGTACAACAACGTCGCCAGTCAACTTCATCAACATGACGACGACGGCGACGACAACGATGAAATCTGCATAAAATGCATATGAACTTATCGTTTTTATCATATTGCTGCGCACAATTAAGCGTTTCATTAAACGATATGAGAATGCGCAAAAGTCAGTAAGTGCGTCCGTTAAGTCTTGTTGTTGTTGTTGTTGCCGTTGTTTGTTGTTGATGTTTGAGGCAACGTGTTTCTTCCTTATATGTCGCACATGTCGACAAGTTTCGTATCGAATTGGCGCGTTCGATTAACCGTCACTTTTTTCTCGCGGCTCGCAGCAGCGTTTACTTAACCGTTAAAAACGCGTGTGAATTTCTATGGTGCGCCATCGTAATTAAAATCATATTAAGCATATTCAACCGCCGATATTCATCACGCCGTAATTCATCACCTTCGCTAATGTACTCTTAGAACAGGCGTAATTCGTGTACGTAGAACAATAATTTAAAGTTTAAAATAATCGTGGAAAAGTTTTGTCGCACTCGGTGTGCACGCGATATGCTCGATAGGTGAACCAACACTTCCTATACATGCGCGCCGCATATTATTGGCATTTTAATGTCGAGGGAAAATGATAATAGGAGCGGAGCGGAGTACTTGAGTGCGCACTGCAACTTGATGGCTTTCAACTTGTTGTTGTTGTTGTTATATTGGCGTGCGATTTCCAATATCAGCAGCAGGCAAAACTTCAACACGCCGCGCACTGACGTCATTAGATGTTAATTTATAAATTTATGCGTTTCCAATGCCGGCAGTACGCACACAACACCGCGTAATTGACGACGACAATGCGTACCGCGCGCGCGAAGCAATTTAATCGGACGAAATGTGCGCTTAATTCGAATTACAGCCACAGCATCTACCGCATAATTCATTGAGTAATGCGTCGCGTAGAGGACGACGAAGAAAGTCTGAAAGACGAATTTACGCTGATTGCAAACGCATGCGTGCTGTTCTTCATCCTTATAATTTCAACTAATGCTAATTACGCGTACGCAAGGCATAAATCAGTCGTGTAATTTGCGCATTTTCTAAAGACTTTTCCCACAGGAGAAGCTGCATGCGCTGCGATCAAGTTCAATGCTCGCTCTTCGCTTGTCGATGAGACGATTATAACAACTAATTGATCGCTTCATGCGCTAATTTTCCTTTCGCTGCACGTGTGCTACAAGCACTTTTCCATCGTCTTCTCCTTCGTTTCGATCGAATGTGAATCGCTGCCGTATCAGCAATCACCATCGGATGCGCACCGTGCGCCATTAATGATTGTTGTGCATGGCGTTAGTTTGATTGCGCTGCAAACTTATAAGCTGCATGTAATCGAGGCTCATACACGTGCGTCCCCTTTCGTCCGCGCTGTGTGCGCATCTGATTTGATTGCTCTTTAATGCGATTGCTGCATTCAAGTCATCGACATTAATGTGCCATCCTCGAATAATGAGTATGCGAACCGAACACGCGCGGAATATTCAACAAGTTGTTATTCGTTCGTTGTCTCCAACATTGAAAATTTCGCTTTTTACGGTGTTTTTGGCAGCGGTATGCATGCAAATGTCCAATTTCGTACGGAAAACGAACGCGTTGCTGTCATTATTAGAAACTCGACGCACGTAGTACTGCAAAGGACGAAGGCAACTTCGTCTTGTTCCTGCTGTTTTTGTGAAATTTACGATTTCGTTGCCGCATGATTTTTATTCTTGCTCATGTACGGAGCGGAATTTTAATAATGCTCAAAAAAGACCGTATAGTTCATACACGCAATAACAATAAGTCTTAAATGAGAGAAAAAAAATTATTAAAATTCAGGATTCGCGTTGAAATTTATGTTTTCTCATTTCGCATTCCATCTGGCGTGTTTGGCATTGTGCTGTAATATTTACGAGTTCATTGGCGCTTCATTTTTGGCAGTTCAAGTGCGAAAATATACCACACATGAATGAAGTTCAAAGAACGCTTTGCCAAATTTACAAAAGTGTAAAATAATTCATACTTCTTGTAAGCGCTGTTCATAATCCAGTCGTAAAGAACCAAACACCTAATAAATAATACTGTCGGTGTTGCACAAAAACCCTGAATATTATTTATGACGTTGCGCATGATTCACATCAAATTTGATTTTCTTTCTATTATTAAACCAAAGCGCATTCAAATTTAGCACAATTCCGACCCTGAATGGTTATTTATAACTTTAACAAATAATGAACAAATTCAATGCCGATACAATCCTTCAATGGCGGAATTTACCAAATAAATTAACTGAATAGAATGAATGCAAAATATGGTAATGACTAATCCGCACAGCTAATTTGCATTTTTAAGTGCAAAGTTTTCGCAAAATTCCTGTAAAGACTCGAGAATTACTTGCGTTCGCTATAAATAAAATGCAAATTGCAAGAGGAGAAGTGAAAAACGAATAAGTAAATAAGTAAGTATACTTTACAAACGCAACCTTAAAGAACACCTTGCACGGCGAACGAATTGAGACGTCCACCCACAAGGTGCGAATCGAAAACATTCTTGAACCACCACCAACATTGCTACACAAATCAACTCTCCAGCAATATCTGTGTATGCAAAACAACAATTACAGAAACGCTTAGCGCCGCCGCGCTTGCTGTTGTCGTTCTTGCTGCAATCTGACCTTAGAGAGAGTGGCTGGTTATTATACAACAAGATCTCTCATGTAACAATAAATACTATGCATAAAAAATGCAATCGGTTTAAAGGAGAATACGTCGTGCTGAATGATTATGATCATTAATATTACAAACGCATTTCAACAATAATAAGCAATAGCATAATGATCGTGATTATTCGACGCTGAGCATTTATTACAAAACACGTATTTGTTTATATTCAATAATAATAATGATGCGTTTAATAAACAACAACCAACCAACATTCAAATCGAGATTATAAACGCGCGCGTTGCCTTGCATCAATCACTTGATCGACGTCGAACGCTCTTGAATATTACTAAAGTGTCGATCTTAACAGTCATTGCATTATTATTATTATTGTTGCATTGCAACAGAGATGAGGAGAGATGAGAATAAAGAAGAAGAAGAAGGCTCCTCCGCTTTCTAAATGCGCTCGAAAGAAGAGGCAGACCGAACGAAATATTCCACGCCGGAGCGTGTGTGAGTGCGTACGTTGTAACAGCAATATTGAAATCAGAATTTTGTATGTCAATAACTTTCATTCGTGGCGCTACTTTGCGTGGAAGTTGAAGCGATTGAGAAGAAGAGAAGAATGCCAACCATCGAATGAATGCAAAACAGGACGATATGTGCATGCGTTTGGCAAGAAAGAAATGAAAATGCCAGTGGAACACCGCGAATGAACGACAACAAGAAAATGAATGTCAGAATAACGGGGCACTAAACGAAAGTAACTTTTCACTGCAATACGCTCTCCAAAATAAAAAATTCATTATTTTTAAATTTCATATTGTATTATTAAATTGAATTTTCGAATACATCTGACAAAAAATATATTTATGACTAAGCTAAACTCTTTAATTTTTTCTCCGCCTAAATCAAAAAACGATCCCGAATAATTTGAAATAAATAAATGTTGTAAGATAATATTGATGCGCGACGACGAGGCAAGGTCTTTTCTTAGTCATGCAAGGACGCGCAATGCTCTTTGTTACATTAACGCTTCGTGGCTATAGGCTGCTGGTATTTGTTGTTGTTGTTGTTGTTGTTTGAGCGTTGTTTTTTCCATACAGTTTTGCCGTTTTTCAACAGCAGTTAAATACGAACCCGAAACGTATTCAATAAACCTAACAGTATCTCATCAAACATCTGTCCGAAAGACATTCCGGTAAAAATCAACCGCATTAATCACCAAGTCAAACAGCACGGGAGCAGCGCATTGCAAGACACGCTCGAAACTTTTACTCGGCCGGAAAGTTAGTTAGCTTTTAGTTGCCTTGCTTTCGGCAGCACGGGCGAAAGAATTACGTAAAACGCAAGAGCAAGCATCAGATGAACTGAATCCATCGATCAATTCAATCCGCGTGCGCACTTTGTGCATCCAAGCGAATCATTACAACTTGAACGAAATTACCAATTTGCAAGAGTGCGCCACTATTAAAAGTACGACGATGCCAAGTGAAGCGTGCACCGAGCACGCAGTAGTGGAGCAACCCGACAACTGCCATGAATGCCGAAATTTATTGCGCTATTAATGAATGAGAACGCACAATTGATTCGCATTCAAAATCCAATCAATGTACGAGAGCGAGCGAGAGCGGGATTGCCTAATATCAATTACAATGTGGCTTACATTCAAATTCATGTCATGTTTGGCGCAAAAATTACATCTTAATCTACGATCAGCGATTGTAGTTTTAAACTTTTTGGCTTGAGTAAATATGAGATTAATTAATGAAAATGTTAAAACGAGCAAAACAATTACGTTTTGCATGCTAAAGCAGCGAATTGCATAATTGCATTAATGTATAATTTAATTACTCGCTAAACACGTTTGTAATAATTTTATAAACGCGCTGCACACCACATTCCATCGAAGGCCACCGCACTTAATACTGCATACTACTCCTCAATGTTTTTCTGCTATCAATTTTAATCTATTCACGAAATGCAATCAAGCAAGCGACTAGGTAGTAAACTTGAGAATTGCGCAAAACTGACCGAAAAATGTATGCCGTTTGCATACATCAGATACGATGGCGTAATCTTTGCGAGCGCGTTTTGCGCATTTAATGAATAATGCGCGCCCGATAACGAGCGAGCCCGATTCTTTTCATTTCTCGAATCTGCAATAATAATAATGAAGCTATTGTGTAATTAATTGCAATCGTTGTAAGGTCGAAGGGTAACGAAGGCCACGCATTCAAGTTTCAAGAATCTCTCACAATATGCGTCTGCGCGGAGAGAAATACAATAAAACCGCAAATACAAAAATTCGATTAGACGACTGGCGGCGGAGACAACATAACAAACACACCTTTGCACGCATCAAAAACACCCAGCCTTAGCAGACAGACAAAGTGTCAGAGAAGTCAAAAGGTGACGGAGCGCGTACAATTGCAAACGAAATGCCAATTGAAAACCAGCGCGTGGAGATTTTCTCAAGTGGGTACACTCTCACTTTTTACGCACACACTTTTTCCCTAAGAGATCGAAAACATTCTGCCTGTCGATGGATCATTTGTGCTTGATGAGCTCCCACAGCAGACAGATATGCGTATTATTCGTGTGCGATGTGACGATGATGGTGAATGGATTGACATATTAAAAATACATTTTGCAATCCAGCGTACAATTGATGTCGAAAAACGTCATGTTGCGGCTGGAATTATGACATCTGGTATTATTGTGCTTTTATTGTCGAAGGCGGTTTGCCATTCGAACATGCGTCGATCAGGAATCAATAATAGCCGACCGTACGTACAATAACAATACACAATATGTAGTGACGAATCGATCGGCAGTTATCAATTTTTAATCGATCGGCAAATCGTGATCTCCAATTAAATGACAACAATAAACTTATTAAAGACTTTTGACAAATTTGCTTTCATTTCGTGGAACTTTTCGTATCGCAAAATTATCGATTTCACTTTTATGCATTACTATTCTTACTATTATTCTGCCGAGTGCTATCGCATTAAAAATCTAATTTCGTGGACAATTGCCCAGTTACAGGCAATTATAGATTTTTCAAAAAATGTTTCATTAAGAAAGCAATGCGTGTGGTCTTAATGCGGAAAATCGAAGAGATTGTAAATGTAAGATTTAAAAATCTATAATTAACGAATTTATTAAAAAAAATTACAGGAGGCTCCTTCCTAGAAACAAATTGAAAGGCTTGCGAATTAGCATTCGCTCATAGTGGAAAAAGCGAAAAGAATTCACTCAACTCTCGCTTACGCAACAGGCGATTGCATGCATATTACGAACTGCGCTCGTTATTCGCTATTATGAATTATTAAATAAACGTACTTTGTCGCTCTTTTGCGCCTTCCTCGATCAGTTTGTTATTCCGCTGCACAGCGACGACGTTTAAAACTAGGCCGACGTTGCAGAAATCCTAGTTTCATTCAATCAACGTCCATTGTCTTTCGATCAGAAACGTAACGAACGCGCCGCAGAGTCATCGGGCCGAATGAATAATAGATGGATGGAAGCGAACAAAGTACATACCTGCAACAAAAAGAAAGAACACATTAGAATTGCATAAGAATAACGAAACAATTGATTCTTGTAAGTACTTTCAATTAAACTAAATGCGCATTCAGTCCATATACGTACGTATATCGCATGATAACGAACCGACTGAAAAGCTGAATGCTGACGAAATGACCCAAAATGGTAAGCATAAGTGGCTCAAACGGATAAACAAATAACAAAGATTAATTAATTATTAATCTGTGATCATTCGCGTACATAGAGGAGAGAGATCAAGTCGTAGATAGGCAGAGCAAACAATAAATTAAGCAAAAAGTAATTGCACGTGTGTCCTTGGATCGTTATATAAAGTCACTCGTATGCGCGCGCCTTGGACTGTCCACGACTGTCTCTCCGTTTGTGTTTGTCTCTTCTGGCGAATGCTGAATTAGTTAGCCGAGCAATAAATAATAACAATTAAAATGGCAGAGCAAAAATTTTGCACAATAGTGTGTTTGTTTCACATTAGGTTTTGATTGGGAGAGATATTATAGCAAATTAATGCACGTGCACATTAGCGACTTCATTTACATGCTTGCTCAATGTACTAGCAGTAAAAATTCGAAATTAATTATGCGCACTCCAGAGACGAGACACAACAACAACAACATTGAAAAATTGTGGGAGTTGTTAGCAATAAAGTGCATTTATTTCCTCGTCGCTGTCGCTTTTTATAGACTAACGTGACAAACCGTTTGATGTGCAGTGAAAAATGAGCGTATCGATTGAAAAACATTAAACACGTTAGCAGTATAACTGTACAACCTGGAAAATGAATGCGCAATGAGCGTACAAAGTCCGTAGATTTATATCTTTTAATATGCATATACGCTCGCTCACTTGTCACTTGCCAGAATGCCAAGTCAACTTTACTTAGCATTAAAGTGTTTTTTGTTTAATGGCTCTATTCTCATGGCATATAAAGTAAGGGTTAGTTATTAAGTAATAGCGCTGCCAAGCAGTGCAATGAGTTACTAACTCGTTCAAGTCATATATAACTTACGCGCATGCATTTGTAATTGTCATCGCATGTGAGCATTAAGCGTAGTAATGCGACAATGAGAATGTAAAACGACGGTGGCAAAACGCAACTAAAACCCACTGATTAATTCCTCTTGCGTTTAAACATGGCGCAATAACTGCACGCACTTTGGTCGTAAGTGATTTCGGCAGCGAACTGCCGCTGCTGCTGTTGCTAGTCATGTCTTCTTCGTGGTGAAACTTTTGATGGCCCTGATGATGTTTTAATGTCTCACGCATAAAGTCGTGTGCCGTTGCGCGGACGCCCGTGGGCCGGATATAATTTAATGTTAAACACACTTAATAGATGCTTTTCAATGGCAGGAATAAACTTTAGTTTATAGTTAAACGCACATCATCTTCCTCTCCTGCTATTAGTTACTCGCCTCAGATTGACGCGCAAAGCACCGAAGCAAACAGACAAGTGGAAGTTCTCACGCTCGTTTTCTATACGTCAAGTGGACTTTCGTTTGAGACCCTTTCCGGTTTCCACGAATAAATTTACTCAGCGATTCACTAAAAAATTCGGTCAAATAAAATGTATAAAACAAGTAATTAAAAACTTGCTATTTGCCTTTGCTGAAGCAGTATGATTTTCAACAGGATGATTAACCGTTTACCTAATCAGGAAATTACAAATTGAGTAAACACTTCCCAGAGCAGGCAGGTATCCTGATAATCAGCGCAATTATATTTTATCGTCGATGTCGCTGTGTGCATAATAATTGGTACTTAACATAAAAGTTGGATTAATCATTAAATGTTGTAATTTTACCAAGGTAAGTGATTTAAATCACTTTTTTCGAAATGAAAGGAAAATGTTAATTTTTATAACCGCATAAAACACTATATTCGGATAGTTCTCGAATTCGTATCGAATACTAAGAGTTTTTCCAATAAATCGTGTTTTGGAAAATCGTGAGTCACCTGTAATTAAGCGTAGGCAACTTATTCTTAAACTTAAATACATACATCGTCTTCATTTATGGCGTTGACAATTTTTACTTATTAATCATTGGCCACATGTAGCACATTCAAAATAAATCATATTTTGGACGACAGTTATAAATAGACCATAAACTAAATTCGTACATCAAACTCGGTACAATTCGGGCGCCGATGTATTGAAATTAATTAAAACACACAGACTGATTATTCAATTCGCACAAGGAGTGTGCGTCAAGTGCAGAGGACAGACATAAACAAATATGGTGCGCAATAAAAAAGCACGTTTGTTATTACGCGACACGCATGATTGTGTTACAATTCGCGCTCGCTGTCTGTCAACGCTATAAATCGCAATTGAGACGCACTTGCCAGCAGGCTGTAAAAGAATTCGAACAGATTTTTCGCATGCAATACAACATAACACAACATGCGTGCAATTAGCGCTCGGCGCGTCTTACTTATTTCCAGTTGGCAATAACACAAACGTCACCATTCGCCACCATTTATATATATATATTTATTTGCAATTTTTATTAATAATTGGTGCGCGCAAGATTATATTGTTTTATGGTATGCCATGCACTTATATAGTCGCAGCACACACCATCGAAGCCCATCCGAAACAATAATGTGAACGGGCGCGACCTTGTTATAAATACGCGACGCTATAAATATGAGCAATAAATAAAAAATAATTAGCTGAAAATCTTTATTGTTTCTGACGATGATTCGCTGCTCGATAATTCAAACGTAAACAATTACATATACAGAATTATGCAATTGGCATGACGCAAAGCTCAAATACGAAAAAATTAATAAGTTGACGCAGCCTTTTCGAGACTCGGAGAAAATCCATGAAAATTACAAATAAGCATTTGTACCATTCCACGAAATCGCTGGATGGCAAAGATTTCTTTCACGGAATAATTTAATAGCCAAATTGCCATTTAAATAACCTTCCAAAGCATAGCGCCTCCTACGAGGACAGGATTTTTATGTGCAACATGATAAAAGTAACAATACACATCAAACCACATGTGAAAAGTAACCAAAAATGCAAAATTTATGAGGCGCGCTTTTATTACTAGTTCAAAAACCTGCACGCAAAGTTTAAGTTTAAAAACCCACGAGCACGTAATAAACGAGCTAATCCTTAACGCCGAACAGGATATGACGTCCTTGATAATTTTCAGAGAACTGAAAAACATGGAAACCCATTGCAATAATTACAATAATAATAGCCAGAGAGTGTCCGCCGAGTGCAGAACTCCCTAGCAAGCAGCAGACAAACAATTAAAGTGCTTCCTGTGGGTTCCGCGAAGAGATTTAGCATTCTAGCTTCTTCCTCCTCTCTTGCGCACGAACAAAAGAACAATGACGATAACTGTTTCGCTTAATGAAGCACCATCAGCAGCTAGCCGGGCAGGCAGCGACTTCAAGTAATAGGCAAACACGGGAGGAATGGCAGCAAAGCAAGCAAGTATAATAAGACGGCGAAGAAGTGCTCATTATGCTGTAAGAAGAATGCTTGGTGGCCGGCATGGCCAATGCACTAAAACCTAGTCTAGCGTGGAGAGAGCTCGTTCTGTTGCTGCCAAAGTGCAAGTGTAAGTTAGTTGCAGCGCTCTTTCCACGACGACCACGACGAAGACGACGACGACGACGATGTTTGAATATTACGCCGACATCCAAGTGAACTTCAAGGCCGTTCGTTGATACTTGAACTCGCGCAAAAAGCCAACTAGAACGAACGCATTGCACACGCGCGCGTGAGTACACGAGACCGACTTAAGCGCAACAAACATGCCAGTATGTTGCCACAGCTAACACATTTGTGCACAAGAAATGCATGTACTTTAGCTGACGAATGTACTCGAATGTGGTGGTGGTGGTCAAAGCATCAAGTCTACCAAAATATAAAAATTGCAAATAGATGTGGAATCGAGTACATTTTAACCAACATATAAATAATTGATATTCAGTGCGATGCGATGGTGCGAGAAACGCGCAAGAGGTGCAATAATCCCTGCTCTCAAACTGAAGCTTTTGCATTCGCGTTCAACTTTTGCTGCAAGCTCTTCTTGGATCGTGCCATTTGTTTGCGTTTATTTGTCTGCTGCTCTTACATTACGCTTGCCTAATACCGAGGTTCGCAAGCAATTCTGCCAAACGCTTGCACACTCGCTGGTATGCGCGTCGAAGCAATAAGAGAGACTTGATAGAACCTAATGATTTCGATGGGATGCAACATAAATATAAACTTTCAAATACTATTCCAAGAGGTCATGGAGAATACTCTCCATAAATGTGCAAAATACAAGTCAACATCGAAAGGGTATAAAATGCAAATAAAAGTGTAAAACTTTAAAACTGGATAATAAATCACGATTTCTTTGATATCTCGAAATAAAAGGATTTTACAAAAAACGATAACATTGTCTCACATGTTGAAATAAAGAAAGTGTAATTTACATAAAACACATAAACACATGATTATTTGGCGAATAAATAGAAATATCGTATAAATTAATTTGGCAACAAAACGTAGCATTAGACAATTTTTGTCGTCAACGATAAATCATCGGGAGTGATTTATTTGAACACTGTCCGCAAAAATTGTATTTCTAGTCTTCAATAATGTTTCGCAAGAAATTTAATTGTATAGGTTTTAGTCTCGTTTAGCAATGTTTGCGCATTTTAAGTGACTCTTGATTATTAGAAACTAATGAATTCATGTGCACAAAAAATATTGATCAATTTTAGTGCGGTTGACCAAAATTGAAAACGATTATTAAAAGATTAAGCCTTATTACAAAATATGTTTTTATTAGCAAATACCTAAAATATGTCGGTAGCGAAACAGTGATGCAATAGAAAAATAAACATTGTAAAATAAAGCTAAAAATGCAAATTTTGTTGACTAAGTCTGCAGATTATTAGCTATTAGACCGGATTAGCACGAAATAAGAG
>JARJDV010009038.1:0-14852 GCA_030264675.1 Anaulacaspis nigra
ACATCATCTAGCTGACATTTATGGCCGCTTCAAGTTTTCCATGTCCCGTTTATCTTGGTTCACCCTGTATTTTTTGTCCAAAAAGAGTACACTTTGTAAGTATTTCATAGGTAAATATATCCATCTTTTTTCACAAATATAATTTTGACGTTGTTAGAAAAAGAAGTCCTATCTCTTCGGGTACATAATACGGCAATTGTGCAGCAGCAGCCATATGTGCACGCGAATTTCAAATCATTGTCAAACTCGTGCTTGGCGTTCGCCCTGTCCTCTGACGTGCCGGAAACGGTTTGCGAAAAAAGAGTACAAACCTTAATATGTAAATGAGTATAGTTGGTCACCTTATTATAAACCACATTAAAAATTAAGATTACTCAAAGTAACGCGAAAATTTATTTAATATATGGTAAAGATTCATTGAATGTTCCGGTAAATATGCAGCTCGTAATAGAAAGTGATAAATATAAAATTAACTGAACGAATATGTATAACTGAATACACAATATCTAACTCCAAATAACTCTACATCTGAGTGCTAGAGTAGCTATAGAATTAATTTTCTGTTGATAAAGTTGGTGATACATATATTGAAATTAATCATACTAGACGTTGATAGTGCTAAAAGTGAACCCCACCATCTTAATACGATGTTATTAGAAGTTCAACTTCAAGAGGTTTATTAGTTAGAAACGAAATAAGAAAAACTTTCATAGTTGAATACCAGAAATAAATGCCCAATGCATGAAGATAATTTTATTTTACGTAATCATGTTTCAGATAAGTAACTATCACCACCAAAACACGTCACAAAATTAACTGTTTTAAATGTTATAAAAGTCTAAAATAAGTAAACTCGCAAAGAACAAGTGTTCACTAAAGTGGTTTAAATTTCGCAACTCCAACCCCTTATTCAAAATATGTTTGTCGCCTACAATAAGCTTCGCCTTACATACGCTGAAGTTCAAGTGTTGATGACAAATAACGTTATGGTTTATATATTTCGTTCAATTAATATGATATTTATCATATTTAGCATAAATAAACTGGAGATAATTCAAACATATCGTCTAATTTGACAACCATTACCGTAGTACATAAATGCAGATATACTACGCAATCCTTACGAAGTACTATGTTCAAAATAATATTCAATTTATTAAATAAAAATAATCCGACCTTAATATAGTTCGATTTCAATTAAATTATAGCAATAATATTGACATCTAAATTAATACCCACAACGAATTCATTAATAACTACAATAACTATGCTAACTGAATCAGCAACTACAACTACAATGGAATCACGAACTACAACAACAACTGAATCACCAACTACTACCGCAACAGAATCACCAATTACAACGACAACGGAATCATTAACTACTACCACAACGGAATCACCAACTACAACGACGACGGAATCACCAACTACTACCACAATGGAATTACCACCTACATCGACAATGGAATCACCAACTATTACCACAACGGAATCACCAACTACTACGACAACGGAATTACCAACTAGTACCACAACGGAATTACCAACCAGTACCACAACGGAATCACCAACTATTACGACAACGGAATCACCAACTACTACGACAACGGAATCACCAACTAGTAGCACAACGGAATCACCAACTACTACGACAACGGGATCACCAACTAGTACCACAACGGAATCACCAACTACTACGACAATGGAATCACCAACTACTACCACAACGGAATCACCAACTACTACGACAACGGAATCACCAACTNACTACGACAACGGAATTACGAACTAGTACGACAACGGAATCACTAACTACTACGACAACGGAATCACCAACTAGTACCACAACGGAATCATCAATGAGACCAGGTCGGGCCGGGTGAAAGTTGGTACGCTACACCCTAGGGGTGGGTGAAAAGGCAGAAATGATTATGGATGAATGGATGGATATCAAGGGATCTATTATGTTTAATTAAATGATTAATAATTATTGCGATAACGTTTTTCTTTCTTCTGCAAGAATTGTTGTGTGGCATTACAACTTCTGGAATTCGTTACAATTTTGTTATGATTAGCTACATGTACCAATATGCATATATATTATTGTATGTTGCGATCACGCTCGACTACTCACGAAATATTACGAGCTAGTTCTTGTCTGTCACATTAGGTTCATATAGAAGTAAAATGGCTGCTCTGTCAAAATTATTTTAGATAAATCAAGATAAATTTTATTTTTGCGTTAATGGTGTGAACATCATGTGCGTTATGTACGTACAAGAATATTTACTCGAGAACCCATTAAAGAGTGTTTATTATTGCAGGCATGTGAACGTGGTCTGAGCTCTGGATATATTATTCGCGTTATTAGCAAGCGTAGAAACTTTCCCATATATTATAAAAGGTAAATTACTCAAATATTCCCTTGCGCCTGGATTGGATAACAATTCTACTTGCAATAATAATCTGGAATTGGCAAATTCCGGATGGCAGTGAGCTTGGTTGCCCATTGTTGTTGCATTGCCTTAAATTAAAGACTACTAAGGCTCTTATTCATATATATAGTAATTTACGCGGAGTATGTTATTAATAAATTGTTTAACCATTGTTTGAAATGTGACATCATTTATTTTTACAGCAATAGACATAATGGCAGGGCAATCGCCACAGCCTATAAAAGTGATGACTGAGTACAGTACAGTCCGGTTGAAACAGGTTCAAGTTGCAATAAAAAGACATAATATTAAAACTCCAAATGGAAAGCCATTGCCTTTGGAACGAATTTTGGAAGATCCTGAGAGTATAACAGACATAGTTCATTGTTCAGCTGGTAAATAGTCTGTTTCATATTTCTAGAATAATATTGTTCCAATCCATTGAATCTAATGTTAACTCCAGTTCAAAGCATTATAAGTAAGCATTTGATTTGGTTATAAAATAGTAAGCATATTACTTCTTGTGGCTTCGTTAACGGGAGCGAACAGCAGGAGCAATTTGACTGAATCGTGTATTTATACTGTACAACTTAATATACTTTTTTTGAGAAAGTTTGAGTGCATTTAAATTTGTCAAGTGCTATAAAAATAAACGCGGCTGCATTCAACCAATACATTAAAAAGTGTGCTGAAGAAGACGGTCTACGAAACATCGAAGAACTGGAACAAGAAGAACGAAATTTGAATTCACACTTAGCCAGTAAAAGTCTTCTGAATATTGAATGCTTTCAAATACTTATTTTGCAAAGTTTTGCCATTGCTCCACGGCAGCAATGCACGTCATAATGTGATTCAGAAAGTCATGCATGTGTTTTACTTGTGCGCATTCGGGTTCCACTCCGTACGTGTTAAATTAAAGACAGCAATATGTAACTATTGTTGGAACGAAACAACAAGCTATTGACCACATTATGGTCGCTCGGCTTTGTACGTATGTATGTATATGAATATACATATTTCTTATGGCTTGTGTGTCCAACAAGGTGACGTTTCGGACAACAGGCATTTCGATAATTCGAACTCGAAAATTCAATATGCATTTCTTTGGACGAAAATGAATGTTCAGGCAGATGGCGAAAGGCTATATGGGTATTAGGGGGGGTGTATCATTCGAAGCTACGAATGGGACTCGTTGACTAATGCATGAAACAATGAGCGCCAAATTCATAGGCTCACTTTGTTTTTGATTACATAAGAATTGATTCAATTGTCACTGAAAATGCGAACAAAAGTAAAGCGCATGCAATAATGGAATTCTTGTTGGCACGTCCGTTGCATTCCATGCACTGGAGCATTGCTAGCAGTCGCTCGCATCGCACCCTTAATACTCTGCCTTTGTGATGTTATAGGTCCATCAAGTACGAAGTTATTCCACAGTATACTGCCAAACCAATTCGCCATACTCCCATGCGAGTTAACGACTAACGTTAGCGCTCAAGCGTCTATCAAGGCTAAAAGATCAGGATCGGCCCCGTCTGGAGGCTGTGGCGATAAGCCACAGCGCTCCAGATCGCGGGGTCGATCGGAAAGTTACTCCTCAGATGAAGAGTATAGAAAAAACAGGTATTGCCCTTGGGAGTGCGCTCAGCTCAATGTAGCCGGGCATAAGTTTGTTCGTGATTATTGCGTGCAGCAAGTTTGCTTCTAGGCGTTGAGCGCTCGTGGAGTCTGTTCGTATACATTGCTCTGGTTTCAGATCGCACAGTAGAGAGAAGTACAAAAAGGCGGAGGAAGACAAAACGAATCGCCGGTCTGCGGATCGCTTGCAGAAGATGAGGCACGAGAATAAAGAGAGTCCGAATCGCTTTGAGAAGGCCAAGCAATCACCAAGCCCGTCATCGTCAAAGTATTCGGCGTATCGGCACCATAGTCGTAGTCGAAGTAGGATTAGCACCAGCAGAAGCAGAAGCAGCACCAGTGGCAGCCTTAGTCCGCCCTTGTTCAAGCGCCGCAGTTCCCGTCGATCACGCTCGCCACGCGCGTCTGGCGCTGCAGTGCGAAACTTGTCTAGTAAACCGGGAGTATTTCGTCCGGACAAGGGGCACTCAACACGACATCGTGACCGGCAGTCCACGTCACGCTCCCCATCGCCCTCGTATTGCAGTCGGCGTAGGTCTAGGGATAAATCTCCCCGACACAAACGCAAACACTCTCGCAGCAGCTCGCACGCCTTTTTCGATGTAATTATAGGGAGCCGCAGCATGCGTGTGCAATTCACAAATTAATCAATTTTTAGTTACAGCCTACTCATCTGCGGCCACATCTGCGAGCGGATCCCTTGCGCTATCAATACCCAACACATTTGCCCTATTTTCCAGCGCCGATCCAGGTTCCGTACTTACAGCCGCGTTTCTTTGGCGAACCAATGTATTATCGGCCTCGTCGTCCCCTACCACTTTATAACAATCGCCCGATTCCCAAATTCGTTACTGTTACCGTGACCGCCGGTACTACGACAAACACGGACACAACGGCTTTATCGTCGACAGATATAAGTACATCGGTTGTCGCAAGCACAACCGACTATAGCACCACAGCAAACTGTGAATATTAATTCACAGTTTGCTGATTTAGATACAGCATCACCGCATTCGGAACAATTGTGAATGTTTAACAATTAACAAATGTTTGATATTTCAGAGTCTTTATGTAACTGAAATGCACGTAAACAGCCAAGCATGCTTTTTTGTATAGTCAACTCAAGATCACGTCTTGATTCAGCAAAGACGAAGGAAGAACCATATTTGTTTGACTATGAATTACATGCTTGCGAACATGTGCAATAGAAGTGTACCAACTCTTACATACTGTAAGGCAGAAGTATTGCATGGTGATTGTGTTTAGAAGCATTTCGTATCAGGTGGGCCTTAGAAGAGATCGGTCTCGATCGATGTAGCCGCTGTGTTCAGATAATGTCATCTATAAATCATAATATTCTATAATCAATTATAGTTTATTCAAAATAGAAACATTTTATGTAATGCCCATCGCTTGCTCCAATTTACGGGTTGAAATAAATCCTATCCTATATTGGTCTTGGATAACATTGCGAGTGGTATTATAATATATAGAAAAACATCAGTCTGTCGGGAACTTTTTTCCGTTATTCTTGACCATTAATGAACAATAAATTTTTAATATGACCCAAGGTGAGCTGAGTTTTCTCCAGGCCCTCACGTCCATTGGCAATCGCGTATTCGCGTAATGCATCTTCAATCGTCTCCTTGACGTAAAATTTGTGGGTGTAGGTTTGCCTATAATAAATCACAATTAGGATCAGGATTGTCGTTAATAAAGCATGAGAGTACTTGTTTTGGCCAAGGCGATGTATACGACCAATAGCTTGTAGCTCTTCGGCGGGATCCAACGGAAAGTCAGCAAATATTATATGAGTTGCTGCAATAATGTTTAGGCCGCTGGTTTTGAATTTCAGCGGTAAAAGCAATACCGTTACACCCTTATCCGGTGCTTGAAAGTCTTTAAGGCATTTCTGTAATTGTCCTAGTCGACATTCAATATCGTTCGCTTGGCAGTTTTCCGAAATGATATGTAAGACTGCTTCCCAGCTCGAGTAGATGAGTATCTTAATATCCGGATCTTCAGAACGTAAACGCAGAACCAGTCTGAGAATGCTAGCCACCTTGCTCGAACAGTTACCCTGCAACTCAATTTCGTTCTGTTGCGTAACAATTCGATTCACACAATTGATATCAGGAAGCGCTTGCACATTACGACACACTGGGCACTTGATGTTTCGAACCGCCAGGTTAACATGACGAGTTTCCGGATTGTCGTCCTCGGTCTGACTTATTAGCGCTTGGAGGCAGGGAAAACAGAGCGTATGCCCACACAACAAAACGTGATACATGCGATCGAGCAAGTTACCACAAATTGGGCATGGATCGGGCGTCCCTCCAGCCGCATTGCGCGCATGTAGTGAGTGCAGATACTTATTTGTTCCTAGCATCTTTTCTAGGCGCCTTTTGTTTTCTTGCAAGTCCATATTGAGCGAGTGATAGCATACATCCAGCTGGACAGCAAATCTTTGACAATTAGTACAGTTCAAAATTAATTAACAATTCACATACCTCAGAGGCAGATATCTCGTTCATAATGGCGCTCTTAACAACGGCGTCGGCTGTTTGTCTATCCGCCTCTAAATCATTTAGTTTCAATCTCATACGGAACTTACACAAGATAAGTTCGTCTTTCGCTGATGCCAACTCATGGAATGCCAACCACACGGCATTCATTTCTCTCCACTCTTTCTTAAACAGTTCCAATATGGCCAGGAATTCTTTTCCCGCGTTAACGAAGTGCGCCATACCAGGGCTTTTATATTTTATCATAAGGGCAGCTAGAAACAAAAACTCATATATTTGTGGTCACGCCAACCACACCATAAGAACTCACTTCTAAGTATCAGCTCCTCTGGTTTAATACTTTTGGAAAATTGTTTGTCAACATTTTCGCAATAGGAATGATACAGCGCCTTGCTATAATCAGCAATATGGGCCTGTGAGAGACAAAATGGGCATTCGTTTCTCATTGATTTCATTTGATTCGGTTGTGGTCGCAAATGACATGGGCCCACAAATTCAACAATGTGCTGTTGGAGAATTACGCATCCGTTCTCGGCAACGCTGTGCAGTGATATTAGCTCGGTGAGCGTTTGTAGGCGAGAAATCTTCACGCTTTCCAGCCACAGCGCAACGATTCTATCGAAGTTAGCATTCGTGACGATCCTGATACAAGAACAATTAGAAACCTAGTGCCAACCAACATTTTGTGACTCACTGTAAATCCTTGGGGTACTGGTCACATATATCCTGGCTTTTCTTTTGAAATTGTGAAGATTTGCTCGCCTGGGTGAGAAGTTTGGAACACCAAGTTTCCTCGTATTTCTGTTTAAACTCATTCCTCATCGCATGTAACTTATGTGTAGTCTCATTGAGCGCGTCAAGAGCTTTCCTTGAACGCTGTTCATACTTGGAAACATACTCTTCCTCCAACTGCTCTTGCTTGCTGTTAAGCTCCGCAAGGGATGGTATCTTAATATTCTGATCAGCCAACTGCTTAAGTAATTCGCCATTGGCACACCTAAGCACTTTCTGGAGGTTGTAACACATGTGCACCAATGGCAGTTTGTCCACCGTGAGCTGCGAGCCGTAGGTGTTTTTCAAACTGACTTCCATGGCACTAATCGCAGTGTATTCTCGGACGGCGCGTATGTACTTCCCGAGCAAAAGGTATATACCGGCGAGTCCGTTATGGCTGGCAATAATACTACGTACACGTTCCTCGCAATCAGAGAAGTTGCGTTTGATAAGGGCCAATAATAACTGATCGTGAGTTTGAACCGGCTTTTGTGCGAGCATGTAACGGCCCTTCGCGGTGGTGAAATGAACACATACCCGGCGCAATGCATCAAATGGCATTAATGCGACACGCAGCTTCTGCTTGGTCAATTCAGTCAGAGGCGTATCCAGGTTCAAGCTCAAACGACCGAAATGAGTGCGAGTCTCTTTGGCTTCGCAATTGTAGAAAAACCTTTCGACTGAGGTAAACTCTACCGCATGATACTGCACAATATTCGAAGGCAGTTGGATTTCCGATAGAACTGATTGCTTGCATGTGCGCCACATCGTACGTGCAAGCATCTGGATGATCGTATCGTCGTTGTTGTTCTTGTAGCGATCCGCCAAGTGACGAAAGATGACTGGATCATTCAATGGCGAATTGTCTAGGTAGTGAAGTATACCGAACATGTCCTGTAAACCAATGGACATCGGCGTGCCGGTGATAGCCCATCTATATCGCGCCGTTATTATCCCAGCCATTTGCGAGATATGAGACGTAACACTATCCACCATCTGTGCCTCATCTAGGCATAATCGGCGCCAGCCAACGCGCGTTATTGCACTGCCCGGCGATGAGTATTTGCGACGACCGCGCAAGAATTTGTCCTTCTGGGACATATAGTGCACCTCAGTTTGCAAGACGCTATAAGATGTGATGACGATGTCGTAGCTCGCTAGCTTTGTAGGATAAACCGGAACACTAATCTGTGCACCATCATACTGTAGTACCTCAAGTTTGCAGTCAATGTGGTTTGAGATCTCGTCAAGCCACTGGCGGATCAGCGCAGGTGGACAAACGATGAGTGTGCCCTCAGATTCTACCACCGGCAACTGCGACCAACAAGTGGAGCAGTAGAATATTCCATACGTATCTTCATATCCTACGCAGCGGAAATGTTGTTTGATTCCACAAAGCTCACATGTACACACGTCTTGTGCATGCAGAGAACCGCAAATACATGAAACGTCAGGTACAACTACCTCACGCTTGTCATATACGGAGACCAGGCAACTATCATAGTAAGCTCTCGCGCGTGACATTGTCGACTCTGGAAACTGCAGTGCTTCTTCTACAGCAATCTGCTGTTGGGTGCGTTTTCGTTGTATAGTAATGTTAGGCTTGTGCCCGGTAGCTAGGGCGTTCAGTCTATCTTGATTCATTTGCGAAATAATGAGAACTAATGCCTCAATGGTTTTTCCCAGTCCCATCTCGTCTGCAAGCACCGCACCTGCTTGTGTAGAACGCACAACGGGTGCTTCAGTATAGACAGCGCCAATTTGAACGCTGGCATAAATATCCATATTCGCCATTCGATATTGTCTAAAGCAAGGGTGCGGAATCAGAATGCTACTCCCCATGACAGCCTCAGCTTCAATCATCCATTTGACTGAATTCTCTTGATATGAGCGCAAAGTTGGTTTTAAGCATGTTTTCCAAGTCCCAACTAGGGGCTCTGGGCTTGCCATGAATCCAAGCCTTTCCTGCATTGCACGGATTTGTGCATAGATATTTTCAATAGTGTCTGAATGGACTACTTCATCATCCGTAAGATTCATAACTTCTAGGCAAGCATGGGAACAAAATATGATTAGCTTGATCAGTTATGAATCATTATAAGGTTACCTTCAATACAAGAAACTGGTGCAAACATGTTAAGCAGCTTGTTGAAAATCTTCTTGAATCGAATGTCACCCCATTCTATGGGGAGTGTTTTAAAATGTAACTGTGTGTGAAGTAAGCCCTGATCATTCACGTAAACAAACGCAAAGTTAAACTTATTACAGAGAAATGCACCTGGAAGTACAACCCGCACGGTTAAGTGAAAAGTATCTTGCCAACCATTAACACAATACTAACCCCGTAATAAGTCGGCATCGGACGCCAGAGTTATTTTGAAAGTCTCCCCGCTCCATTGCAAATTTAGATAGTCATTCGAATCGTCACTATCAAACCATGCATTACAGTTTTTAATGATATTTGGTAGCATGGTTTCACAATGTCCCAAGCATAATTGACCGAACAAAAAGCGGTCACTAGTAGGGGCGTTAAATCTAAACACCTTTGTACGCGCTTTAGTTTTGGATCTATGTGTTCGTGCAGAACCAATGCAGGTAGGAGGTGAGATTGATGAAGACATACCGGTACTCATTGATATAAAGTTCAAGCACGTTTTTCCACGGTTTCTGCAATATTCACTCCGCACTACACTGTGGAAAGCCGTTCACGAAAATGCATACTCGTTGATTCTCACCGATACTATTTGAGCGCGGCTCACTACGGTCCTCGCATTGAGGTTATTGACGCACGTTTCTTATAAGCATTGGCTACCCTGATCGCCTAATTTAGTAAGCACTGATTTAGGCAACCCTATTTGCCGATTCAAAGTACTCTTTATCCACAATTTCGTCCTTGCTTCTTTCCAGGCGTGATTTGAGAATGCGGCCAATAGTGATGACTAACTGTAATATTTAGCGGACTTCGCCCAAGATGCGTTAAGGCAAAAGGGGTGTAACCTAACCTCGGTGCCCACTGGATGAAATGACATGCGTATCTTATGTATGTTGGCGTTCAGTACGTGCCTGTACGTGCTGTAGCGGTATGGAACATCAAACGGGTGGACGAGCGAGCTGACGGCAACAAGACATCATTGTTACACTGGGAGTGAGCTACTGGCGGAAGCCGGCCGCGATTTACGGGAATGTACTGCGTGCGCGATTGTCCAAACCGTAGGTGAAGAGACGACATAGTAGTGTTCGACGGCCACGGTGTTCAAAAGCCAGTTTCCAAGTCAGCATTATGGTGAACGTGCAGTACGAGTCAAATTGCTCTTTGTCACAGAGGCTTCCTAACGGTGTCTCTTCGTGTACGTCCTCGTCATCATCGTCCTCGTCTGGCAGCGACGGAGATGGCGACCATGTACCTGTCAACTCATCAGCGTCAAGCTCGTCGTCCGGACTGATGAAGCTCAACAGTTATGTGTTGGCACTGCGACCGTGGTCTCTAAGTGCTAGCCTCATGCCGACATTGCTTGGCGCGACAATTGCCTACAAGTATCCAGGTGCGACCGAATTTAACTACCTTACGTTGTTGTTAACGCTATTCACCGTCGTCTCTGTTCACGGTGCCGGCAACTTGGTCAACACGTACTACGACTACGTGAAGGGCATCGACAGTCGCAAATCGGCGGACGATCGCATCCTGGTCGATCACATTCTTAGCAAGGACGAGGTGGTTTCCCTCGGCGCGCTCCTCTACCTCGCTGGATGCGTTGGGTTTGTCATGCTCGTAGCACTCTCTCCTGCAAAGATGGAGCATTTGGCCCTCGTCTACTTCGGCGGGCTCTCCTCCAGCTTTTTGTACACGGGCGGTATTGGCCTGAAATATATAGCACTCGGTGATGTCCTCATCCTTGTTATCTTTGGCCCGATCTCAGTGCTTTTTGCGTTCATGTCGCAAACGGGGAGGGTTGAGTGGGCGACGATGTACTATGCAATACCGCTAGCCCTCAATACTGAGGCGATTTTGCACAGCAACAATACCCGCGACTCTGACGCTGATAAGAAGGCTGGCATCGTTACGTTGGCGATACTTATAGGACACACGTCCTCCCACGTTCTCTACGCATTTCTACTCTTTACACCATACATTATGTTTGCGGTCGCGTCGCTCAAATACTCCAAGTGGTTTCTTCTGCCGCTGATTACCCTGCCAAGCGCTTTCCGTATAGAGAAGCAATTCCGGTCGGCGGACATGCATACAATACCGAAGCGAACGGCCAAGTTGAATCTATTCCTTGGCGTGTTATATGTGCTTGCGTGCAGCCTGGTGCCGACGCTGCCCTATATAACACATAGGTAGATGGTGCATCTTTCGCTCGCAATGCCGTGCGCCACCAAGTGCGTGACAGCGTTCCCGAAGCGCTCCTACTTCGATAACTGAACGTTGCTGAGCGTGTTCCAGAGACTCACGGACATCTATACAGGAGTATATTCTAGGTTGACGATCTGACTGTTCTTTATACGTTAACATTGTAGAGATGACGAGTGACCCTCTTCTAACTTGAATCTGCATGGATTGATTCCCTTCGGTGCGGTGGAAGGGAACCGAAATGAGTTCTGATTTGCGCGAATCTTCCAATAGTATATGTAGTAGGTAAAACTATAACTGCAAATGCAAATATGTTCAAAGGTTTATGTATAGAATGTCTTGTAATTTAATGTCCTTATGCATGCTTATTACATTTGTCCTGTGACGAATTAGACAATAATAAAGACGAGGGCTGGTTGTTGTACTTGGAACGAGCAAGTGAATCAAAAACGAAACATGATAATAAGGAGACAATAATTCGCTAAATTCATCAAATGCAACAACTACGTCGTTTTGGAATTTTGCAACTTTTACATAACTAAACGACCTCTTGCATTTAGTGAAATTATGGCTATGTTCTAACCATTACACAAAGCTTTTGTTACGGGATGGTACTTATGGAGCAATTGTTACTGTAACCTGTGATGTTCATAGACATATAGTAGTAGAAGGCTCAATCCAAAAGCAGGTGCGGCAAATAGGGTGGCTTTAATTGTTGTTGAATCTCCCGTTAACTGTAGCTCTAAACTCTTTCAGTTTAGGTATGTTGAGTTTGTGTAAAATATATAAATATATTATGTATAATAATTATATCTTCTGGGGTTTGTCGACCACAAACATCGAACGCAAGCGGCGGTCACAACAACGTTTTTTAATATGTTGCTCATTTTAATATGAGTATTTGAAACATATGTAAATATAAAAACACTATTAAAGGTCTACCATACGATGGACAAACTGTCGGTATTTTATTTCTGTATTCTATTTGACTTCTCGTTCGATTCACAAAGAATTGTAATTGCTTGTGTGTCCTCAGCGCTCTCTAAATAAATTGTAATGTTTGGATATAAAAACATACTAATGTTTTATATTATATATTCAAAATTATTTGAAAAATACAGGTTTCCTTATTGCATATCCATTCGGCGCAGTTGCCTTCCAATCAATGGCAATAAATGATACTTGAACTGAATTATGAGAAAATCACTCATTAATAGCGTTCCAATCACTATGAGCAGAATTGTTACAGGCGTAATTTCGGTGGGTAGAAGTGGGTGAAGAGCCCAACACCATACAGCGATGACCATGATCGAGAATGAACAAGACCACTCACACACGGCGTGCCAGCGTGATAAGAGAGCATTAATAATTCTGCTGGCGTATATTCGCAAAGCGTTACAGTTTATTCGACGGGTTGGATCAGTTCTGTCCACGATATACGCTGTTATAATAAGAATAGCAATCCCAATCAAACAATCCATTTCGCATTTACGCGACCACAGTAAACGTATTATATGCGTTTACTATTCACAGAAATTTTTAAAGGACGTACCAAACACAGCGACTTACAAAAATTACAACATTAATTAACACCCGATCACTATAGTTACACATTAAGGATTTTAATCCATGGCTTGTCCTATTCTTGAATTTTTCAAGCAAAGCATTTGTTTTACAAACTATGTATGAGCTTACTCGGATTGTGTGGGAACTTCCTAAATAATCCGAGTGTTGATATAGCCAGTGTACCGTTATCAAAATTTTGTCTTCAAATCCAAATAACAATTGAATGGGCTTGATTGACTAAATCGAGATATACAAAATTTCCAGCCGCCCTTTAATTTAATTATGATGACGATGTCGTTGGCTTTTTTGTTTTTTTATTAGTATGCAGAGACGGAGATCTCTGCTCTGCAAAAAAAAGGAAATCCAGTTTTTTTCAAAACGTTATAATTCCAAAACGACTCCACGGAAAGAGTTGATATCTATTAAGTCGTAATAAAATTTAATAGTTTTTGTAATATTATTAATTGTGTTAGGTCAAACCGGGAACAACTTTATTTTTTTTAATGTCCAGCTATTTGAGCGCAGCCTCCTCGTTCACCCCCCCCCCCCCCTCGAACGCAACGTCATCGGTGGCTAATCCTTCTGTAAAGATTAGTACACGTGAGCTAACGCTGAGTAAGTCCTAAGGCTAACACAAAGTACTACAGAGGTCATCTCACACATATCTCCCACAACATGCAAACGTTAGGTAGGAACCACACGCAGTTCGACTCTTGCGAACTAGTTCCGACAGGGATACCCCGGGCCCATATGGCCACACCAAGGCTTTACACCCGTAAACCCCTTCCACCAGCGGGACAAGCTGCCCTACCACGGACATTGGCGTCGGAAGGTTGAGGCCAAGCCGTATCCGTAGTAACCCTCCCGACCATGCCTTGGGGCCATTCGGCAACCACCAAGGCTACCCCATGGCCAGAGGGGGGACACGACTTACCAACACACCACACCCGCGTGGTATTGGCCTAGTCAGGACTGAGGAACTTCGACCACACATACCGTGCACATGCTAATACTATTACATACACAAGATTCACTGTTCACGCTCTCAAATGGTCTCTTCAACACTCAGTCCTTTCCACAATCTTAACTCACACAACACATACGCGAAACTCGCGCGAGCGCGAATCTGTTTACGAGACGCACCCTGCGCTAAGCTTAAGCCACAGAGTTTCCCACTTTGCCCTTCGCTTTGCTTACGCATTTGTTTGTGCTCTCGTCAATCGTCACCCTCTTGAATTCGCCTCGCTGAGCTCGTATGTTTTTCTTTTTCTTTGCGTCTGCATCGCTCGCAACGCAGACGCCTCAACATTCCCACGCTACATATATTGGGTTTGTTAGCCTCGGGTGCATATATTGCAATTCGGTGTAAATTAGTCTGACTTGTGGCAATTGTTACTTGAACAATATGTGAGCTTATATGTTGATCCTCATTAGCGTTTTGGTATTTTGGCGTTTGGGGGGTTGTTAACACATGGTTGATGTTATATATATATATAACCTGTTTACCTACTTAGGTGTGGGCTTTTTGGTTGATGTTTTGCCGCCCAGATGTGTGAATTG